>JAVCKT010032096.1:0-37708 GCA_032273925.1 Rhynchotus rufescens | reverse complement strand
CAGGGGGGTTGGACTAGATGATCTCTAGAGGTCCCTTCCAGCCTGTCCCTTCTGTGACATTTCCTTGGCATAGGAAGTTGCTGATAGTTGAATTTACAGTAAGATTGGACATAAGGCTGAGACGTGTAAACACCTGCTGAGCACTTGCAAATTTGCTGACTTTAAGGCTAGTTTATAGTATTTAGCAGTTCTCTGGATTTGATCCTTCAAAACCAAGACTTGTTCAGAAGGTTACATCAAGTGCCATCTTTCAAGATTTCTTCTTAGCTGAGAGCTTGTTTGTCCAGCTGCTGCTTTTGCTCTCTCTTTATAGCTAATGGGACTCATTCATCTACTCCATAATATTGAGAATCCATCTATCTGCATGTAAGCACGTGGAGCAATTCTATAACAACTTACTGATGCCAAGCTAATTGATTTTGGTTTGAAGAATATGCATTTTGGGAGAGGAAGAAGAGTAGGGAGGAGATACCCAGTTAGATCTAACACCCAACATACTGCACATCAAATCCTCTGCTTATATGCTAATTACCCTGCTCATTAAGTGGTGGAAGATGATTAAATCAAAGTCACTCAAAAAATCTGATGATGGAGGCTGTGCTAAGTTCCAAAGCAGATCAAATTAGATGGCTGGATAAGTTCTTGCATACATTACCATTAACTAGCCCTTTCTTTTGTACAAATCCAAGCAAAATCTTCCTAGGTGCAGTTCAAATCAGCATTTTAATCATGTTCTCACATGAATAGTTCAATCATGTTTCTAATATTTCAGGCCCGTGGCCACAAACTAGTAGAGGATACCTTATTAAAAATGTGCCAATAAATATACATTAAGTAGAAGTAAAGCTTGACAGGCAACTGTTCTCTTCTCAACATGCACAGAACATTTAAAACTGTATTTTGTCTTGCTAACAGATTCAGGAGTCATTGAGATTTGAGCCCAATGATCTAGAGATTAGACATATTCAGCCTCCTGAGTCATCCAAACCCTACGTGGATGTAAGTAATGTTTTAATACCAGTACTACTGTGATTCAGAACATGGGTTATCAAATCTACAGTGTCGTTTCAGGTTATGACCATGTAAGTTATGAAAACCTGCTGTGCTAACTGAAGCATTAACAAGTATAGCATATGGATAGATAATATTTGCCAGTGTTTCCTGTATTGTTGTTCAAGTATTGAATACTGAGGGATTCTACTAAAGTCTATCGAAGTGGCACATCTTCCTCACCTCTCTAAAGGGAGGAAGATGCTTCTGATACTTTCCTCAGGGATGGGCACACTTGTGTGGTTGTTATCTGCGAGACCTTTGTTCACTTCGGGAAGAGGATTATCTGTTGTGCATTTCTCAGGAGCAAATGCAAAGGAAGGAGAGTGAAGGAATAAAAAGATCTGCCTTTGGTAAGAGTATGTCTTTCATTAGTTATCAGAAGAATATATGTGTGTGGTGGGGCTAATCTTGGTTCCCTTCCATCTGTATCAGCTTAGCCAGAGATTCCCTAATAAAGAGACTGTCCGTTGTAGTAACTCGAATCCCCATGTGTAGCAAGGTTAAACGAACAACAACTACATAATAAGAAAGGGGCAAAAAACATTGTGATGTTCAGATAACCAAGAGGGAAAAAAAAAGAACAGTGATGAAACTTAATCATTTCTTCCATAAACCTTTAAGAGTTCTTCCCTACAGTAGGAATTCAAATGCACTGTGCCCTATCAGTTTGAGGCAGACAGATGCCCTCGGACTAGAAGGGCCCAGTAATATTGCACTATAATTAGGACTCCTTTAGAGAGCAAAACATTTCAACTATTAAAATCACTTGCTTTCTCCTGGCTCATTGTTAACAACTTACTTTATCACCATCAGTAATCAAAGCAGTAATGCTCCCACTGGATACGGTAATCAAGAATGGATTTACAGTTTGAGCTGAGCCTTGCTGCCATTACTGCAGTCTCAATTGCTTGGAGACACAAAGAGACTTCCAAGCTGTTCATTCACTCTTTCTCCTTTACAAGCTGGCTAGGTACATACTCGTACCACCTCACTGGTTATACCTCAATTTTTGCTTACTGCAAAATAAGCTTAGATAAGGTTTCTGGGATTAAATTTTATGCAGGACCCTGGCTATGAAGGTTTGCTGCCAGACTGCAAGTAGCTGACCCAGCCAGTGACTTTTGGCTGCTAGCAAGAACTGATAAAACATCTTCCTGGAGAAAAAAATCCATTTGCATGATTACTAAAAATCCAAATATCCATCCTGATGTTCAGTTTTGACCCTTGTTACGAAAACAACTGGAACAGAATCCAAGATTAAAGCTCCTGATATACCTTCTCCTGAACCTGGCTGATTTCCCTGGGAGATCTCCGTTCTTGCACTGATTTCTTGGTCTTTTCAGCACTGGAGGTAATAGCCTTTATAAGGTCTAGCTTGCTGGGTGAGGCAGTGAATAACTGCTTTGTTAGGCAGAGCACTAGAATCTAACACTGTTAAGGATATAGTGTTTATCGTCATTGGCTTGAACTGTTTTCAGAAGAGTGGAAAGACATTCCAGTAATGCTAAGGAATAAAATAAAATATTAAGTGCTAAGGAACAAAATAAAATATTAAGTGCTGATGAGGTTTCATTTGGCAGCCAGAGCACTCAGAGAAATCATGTTGATTGGTAGAGGGAATCATAACTCCACAGCAGGCTCAGTACTAAAATTTCAGGCATACTATTGTCTAGTTAAATGATCTTTTCTGAAAAATTATAGCAGTCTGCAAAAATGCTAGCAAAATACAGTTATATGTTGCTCTTTCAGAAATGGTGTGACAAGACTGCAAATTTGTCTAACTCAAAGGCAACCTGCAAACATGTCATATCATATGTTCTCTCTTTTCATACAATAAAGTTGTCTGAGCCGGATGAAAGAGGCAGAAAAAAATGGAGATAGAGATGAAATTGTCCAGATTTAACAATAGCGGTTTTTACTTGGATGTGATCAGGGAAAATGAGCCAGTTTGTTTTAACTTATTATCAAAGTTGCTTTGGACCAAAATTTTACAAAGCGATGGGCTCCAGTTTGAGATATGAGATTTTCCATTCCATTTCATAAGTAGGGCTCAGTCTCAGCACTGAGCTCCTGTCAGTGTATTTTAAGTATGCTAATCAATAATGAGAAACCCTTAATGGCTTCTAAGACAGCTTCGCCTAAGACTTAAGGGAATTTCTGAAACCAGATTTCAACTGTCTCCAGTCCACTGCATAACTTGTGCTACAAGGGTGAGATGGATTGCCTTCCTCCTTCAGACAAAAATGGAAAGTTATGTATTCCTGTTTTTCTCTAATAAAAGAGCTGCACTTTGAAATCCCAAAGTCCCAGACTTGATCCTTACAGATAATCTCCAGAGCAGCTTGTTACAAATACAAGCAGCCCAAACACCCTCTAAATTTACACCAGCTCAACAGTCAGATCCTCTCTGGCCATGCCGTTCTAGAGCTATGGAATTGCTACTTAAAAAGATCTCAAGAGATCTTCTAATCCATCCCCCTACCCTGGCACAGAATTAGTCTCCTACCAGTTGGGACATCTTATCAAAGCACGCTAGTTATTCACTTTACTGGCCCACTTCTGGACTGCCCTTCCCATTGGTGGCCCTAAAACAGCATAGCAAGATGCTCCATCATTTACTATGTTTGCTCCTTTGAGCAGATGTTACTGAGCTTGTCCTTTGGACATCCCTGAACATCTCAAAGGCTCTGCTCTAAAATTAAGGGGGAACACATGCTTTAAACACTATATTAGTATCTATGTTTGCATTTTTCTGAAGCGAACAATAGAGAAAATATGTTTTTTATAAAGGTCAGAGAAAGTGAGAGAGTTTTCTTTGGAAAGAGAGCAAAAGAATGGAAAAAGACTGTATTATCTCTCAGGACACAAGAATATGATTTGAAAAGTAACCTAATGCAGTTGAAAATTCTCCTATACTGTCAAAGAAGGATGAATTTTGCTATCTAGAGGTGACTAACCAGCCTAAGAAAATTGTCCCGTTAGAGTCAGTGGGACAAGAGCAAGGAGAGGTCACAAAAGGCACTAGTGAAACAGCTTTGATGGAAACCTCCCTCTCAGGGTAGCTGATGGAGAGGGAGCAGGGCCTGTTTCTGTTCTTGCAAGTCTTTATTGCACATCGTCACTAGGCAGGCAGTTTCCAAAGTACTAAAGAAAAAGGAAGTCATAGCTCATAACTGCTTATTAAGAGTCACTGCAGCTTCTTGAGTCCAGTCAGCATTTATGAGCTAGTCTTTAAACTCTGGCATTACTAGGTGCGTTTATTATATATTAATTGGTACGTGTGCACGCATTTAAGTTTGCTGAACATTTCCTGCTGGGGATATTAGATTTCTAGAGAAGCTGCTCATCTCAGCCACAGATACCCCCAGTAAGCAGACTCCCAGTGGGCAAAGCTCGTTAATTAATGAGAAACTCTAGATTAGCATTTTGAAGCTGGGCATGGAAGTGACCAACTAGGAGCAGCTAAGTGAAAATTAAACCAGACTGCCTCCTGACAGCTGGACACAGCTGTGTGCTCTCCATTTCCCTGCTGACTTCTCTGTTCCCCAGGGAGGATATTCAGCCTCAGCAAAATCTATCAGGTATCATTTAAGTTGCTTGAAGAACTCCTTGCATTGCTTGTAAGAACATAGGAGAGAGGGGAATTTGGCAATGGTAGGAAATGGCAGTCAGATGTGCCTAGAAAACACTGTCAGCGTTAAGATGTAGCCTAGAGACCTCAAGATGCTAAGCTCCTCGGGGGCAGCAGTCTTAACAGTGAGTAATATTACAGAAGTGTTCAAAAGGAAAAACCTCTGTGCTGCAAGGAACTGTATAATGTTCAGCAAGTTTTTCTGAGGAATCACAAAATAAAGGGAGAGCTGTCAAGAGAATGAACCTGCTGCAAACCACCATGTCCTGGGTTTTGCAATCGAAGGGAAGCAGAAGGTGATGCAGGATGTACTGGTGCCTGTCACAAAGAAAGTTGAGATGCAGATAGCTCCATGTATGCAGAAAGATGCACTAAAGACTGTTCTGGAACTGGAAAGTGTGTGGTGTCCTCAGCCTCAGTTTGGGAAGACTAGTCTCCCACTGTAGCTGATATGGCAAAACTTGCATGGACTAAAGCAATGCTTTGCATGCACCCCTAAATTCATGTCATATATTTATAGTGACTACTAAAAAACTACTATGGTGACTCAGGTGACTATTTAAAGAGAACAGCAGTCATCTTGTTCTTGTGTGCTGTCTGGGCTTTATAAAAAAGAAATTAAAAGCGTCCAGGGGGTTCTCAGAGACTCCTCCCCTTCTCTTGGAGTTGGCACTTTCATGAATACAGGTGGGAAGACACAGAACTGTCTATGAGGCCTCGATGAACATGCTAATATCGGCATTATGAACATGATTTTATACAGTGCATCACCTGCCAACTTCTTGAACTGCAAGCAAACATCCCACAAGTGAATTAAGAGGTGTCCTCTGTAACAGACTCTTTGGTCCTGTGAGCACAACGCATTACATTCACTGACTACATCATCATCTCAGTTTAAGTTCCTCTAAATCTAGAATCAGACTCACGGCTAATACCTATTTCTACAGCTAAACCTCACAGTAGACTTAGTCCTTGCCTAATGAGTTTTTAATTCAAGCAAACAGGACAGATAAAGGACAGGGAAAAGACTGCTTTTCCTTGCGTATTCACAGATTCTTTCCAGAAGAGAGAAAAGAAAAAAACCTTTGTTGACCCCATACTGGGTTGGAGGAGGCTCAGATTATGGTGTCAATGTGGCTTTTACTAGTGGTTCAGCAGCTGGAGAGGTCTGGGATGTCCTCTAGTGGCCAGTGTCATTTATTGGGAGCTGGAGGAGAGAAAGAGCCTTTCTAGAACGAGGCAGAAAATAGCTTTCCTAAGCGCTGCTTTGCCTTTCTACAGAGAAAAGTCTGAAGTGTTCCACATATTTTCATCATTTCATAAATTCACCATACAGCTGCCATTACAGACCTCTCTAAGAGCCTGATCACTCACAGCATGAGTCCTAGACTGCAACACTGAAGAAAGCAAAGTGCCTGCCCTTTCTGTAGAACAGAAATGCTGCTCCTGCTTTACAATAGGAGCTATGAAACAGACCTGAAAATACTTTGGTGCCAGGCTTTTCGGGAAGGTTTTATTCTTAGAGGGTGCACAGACATGAGCCCTGGCCTGGTGTTAACACTTCTCCACTATTAGGATCAAAAAGTTAGTGGGAAGGTAGCGAGCAAGAAGGCTTATCTCTAAACAGGGAGGATCTTCACTGCACATCTGAGGTAGGAAGTTTGAGGGATTTATTTGTAAAATTTGGGTTCCAACAGCACATTTCACCTGACTGAGTTGGGAGGGTAGAATTAGCCTTCATTCATTAAAGAGTTATATAGTCGATTCAGGTTGAGAAACACAAATTCAGCTGGCGGCTGCATCTAAGAGGAAAGTGATGAACAGCTCTAGTATTATATTTGATAATAGCAGAAGAAATAGATAAAATCTGAAGGAGCTAAGACTTATTTTTCAACAAAGTGCTGAAAAATTAGTGCAACTCAAATAAATGTTCCAGTCAATTTGTTTTTCTGTTATCTGACCTGCTTTGTTAGTAATGCAAGAATAATAGAAAAAAAGAATGTATTGACAGAACTATATCCACTGAATACAGAGCAAATCCTGCCTGTGCTTTCAGGGAAGACTATTACCGATTGCTACAAGAATGTTTCTCAAAATGTTTTATAAGGCATCAGCAAGTCTTTAATTTAACTGTGTGCCATTACTCCATGCTGAGTGTGGTTTATTATTGTACTAATAAACCATAAAGAAGCCTCTATAACTTCATTACCGCAGTCAATTGCCATGTGTTGTGTTAATTTACAAACAGATCATTAATTGTTGGTACTCGCTGAAATGTAGACATAAAGAAAAACTATTGGGCAGAGTTTCTGTTCTGCTGACAGCAGTCAATCCGTGCACGCATAGAACTAGTGGGGATTTACTGGTACAAAGGCTCAGTTCTCCACCCAAGCCACCTGAGAAGGAAGCCACAGAGGCTTCCAGTCCTAGCAGTCCTGAGAATATATATAGTCTTAAAAATGTAGTGGCTGCACTATCCTACGATTTCACAAACATAACTTTTGGGGAAAATATCTTTTTTCCCAAAAAATCCTTGATCCAAGAGGAACCTGAGCATTGAAATTTTATCTAGGGATGAAATTCCAATAGGTAAATTCCAATAGGTACCCTGGTGAATCAGCAAATTCGTTCTAGTTTTGGAGGATAAACTAATGGTCCTGATGTATGGAGCTAGTTCTTACTGAGGTCATTATGACGAGGTTCTTTTTAATGTTTATTTCCCTGGAGATATGCAACCCAACTTGACTCAGAGACAAGAAGGGATGTATTAAGCTCCATAGGAAATGTTCTTAAATTTTCTAACACAATTACTGGCACATAGATGTCCTTTTGCAAAGCTTGTCTCACATTTTATTATTCAATATAGAAACTGCAAAGGTTATAAGGTGATAAAAATTCCTGCCCTAGTCAAACTAGGATATTAGGTTAATTATACCCCCAGTGGATGAATATGCTGGGACTTGATACCCTAGGACAGAGACATGTATCAGCAGTGCTTTTCACCTGGCACCATTCAGAGGTGGCCTCGATTCCTGTTCTGGTGAAAGAGCTGGTGTCTAACAGGGAGGATGATGTGGGTCTGATGACAAGGTGGTAATTTAACACCATGGTCAGCTTTATCCTGAAGCATGTTTCTAATTAGCAGGAATGAGACAAGGGAAAAAATACAAGAGAGAGAATGAGGGCTTGAAAGTTTAAGGGCATTAATTGCCTCCCAGCTGTCAGAGTCATAATTAAATTCAGCTTGTTGACTTCAGCTTTGTTGCGATTATGTGAAATTAATCTTCAAACACACTGAAAGCTTCCATTGCTCTTTGCTTAGTGCTGAAACCAGCAAATCCCAAATGATATGCAGAGAGGAATTGACATGTGTCTGGCAGTCACCCAGCAAGAAATGTCAGTATAGGCAAACACAGTGAAACTTCTTTACCAATTGTTTGGGTTTGTGCAATATTTTCCCCCTTTTTCATTTCCCAGAGTGCAGAAACTTCACTGACAGCCTTTTGAAAAGGAGGCAAAAGTCCAGTTCAAATTCTCCTCCCTTCCCTTAGCTCAAGCAGGATTAGATGTGAAGGATTACTTGGAAACTTCATCTTTCAAAGAACAAATCCTGCCTGGTTGTTAACTTTTGATTAGCACTGTCAACCTCCCTGTGCTATGTATCATACACAATTAAAAGTAATTTCTGCCCCAGAAAGCTGGAACTCAAACTCCCTACTTAGTATGCAAATATACTACCTGAATAGTGCATATATATCAGGAATTTATACATCAGTGTAGTCAGTGGAAGCTTTGCTATTAACATCAACTACTAGTACGCTAAGCCCTTGTTATGTGAGGCATGCATAAATACATTAATGCATCTTACATCCCTACTTTCAAAAAAAAAAAAAAAGTATTTTTTTCTATGAATATAAGAATTTTGATGTCTGGGTACCAAGTGGCATGAGAGCTATGTGGAGAAAATGCAGTTATACTCAGTGTTGCTCAGTGTTTCTCAGAAAGCGAAAGAGAATAGTAGAAGTCAGCATCACTTTCTTAGAAAATTCTTTGACATCTTCCCGATGTCAAAGACGATGGCAACTATGACTAGCTCTGTTTACCTTCAAGAGCTACACTCAGACCCATGATTTTATGTAACCTTACATAATCTCTGCTCTTTGCCTTTACTATAGCATGTGCTCTATAAAAGATGTCAACTAATAGAGAGCAGGGTTCAATCTCTCAAAGGTACATTACAAGAAAGGAGTTTGCCCGTGAAGCCAGCTACTTGATACAAAGCCTTGTTGCTGGGATTGCTGAAGGGCAGAACCCCTCACCTGCTTTTAGAGTTACAGAGTCTTTTTTTTTTTTCCCCTGAATCTTACTAGATCTTGCCTTGTTGTCTAAGTTTGGAGAAGTCCCACTACAAACCAAAAAGCCCTGGGGAATTTTACCCTTCTGGCAACACAGAATGTTTATTATCTGAAATTCCACCACAATTAATTTGGGTACCATTGGCTGTATGCCTAGTGGTCATACACGGCAGCCTCGAACCACATGCCTTCTGCTCTAGTTTAGGCAATTCTCAGCCTTGGTATTTGCCAACTTCCCCCTCCAGGGGAGAGTGATGAGTAATTAGTGCCAAGGTGTATCATAATGCAAGATATGACTCTCCATCAACAG
This sequence comes from Rhynchotus rufescens, assembly GCA_032273925.1. NCBI lineage: Eukaryota > Metazoa > Chordata > Aves > Tinamiformes > Tinamidae > Rhynchotus > Rhynchotus rufescens. The sequence goes on along the minus strand of JAVCKT010032096.1, from coordinate 28,359 downwards.
AAAGAAGTAGTATCTTAGATAGATTTATCTATCTCCTTTATTTTGTTGGCTGTCTCATCCCCAAAGTTAGTCCTGATTTTGAAGAGAACATATTGGGAAATTCCACTTCAATCCATGTATCACAGATGTTCAGTTTTGCCTGATGTTCAGGCCATCCAGACCTGGCCCTGTCCAAAGGAACTTTACATGCTTAACTAGAGAATCTAGAGAGCCTGCATAGAAGTTTGCCATCCCTACAACTAGCAAGGAGAAAGAAGTCCTTACAAGCGCGGTTCAGTCCACCTAAAGTAAGCTGTGGAGACCATTGTTGGAAGGACTGTGAAGCACTGGGGTGGAGAGTGAGGGTGTTGAGTGGAAACAAGTCACAGTAAAACTGCCACTGTGCTCTGAAGGAAGTGCTGAAAACCTTTGCCTGATGAGTTCATGCAGGAAGTCCTAAACTTAAGAAATTGTACACTCATGACAAGAACTAACTTTTGAGTTTGTAACTAAACAGATTTACTCAATTATTTACTTATTTCCCTTGCCTATCATATAATTTGGCTATGATCAGCTGCAAGTCCTGAAGGATGTAGTTACTGCAGACATATCCTGGGCTTTTCTTAGGGGCATAATTCTAAAATCTCACACGAACCCTTCATACAAGTCTTTGTAGACTCTCTGAGTGTACCTTCCCAGCACAGCCTAGAGCTTGGGTTTTGCAGCGACACAGGCTGCTTAGCAGTGTGGGAGCAAAGTGCAGGGAGCCTTGACTTCAGCCTTTGGGAGCGAGGAGTCCTCCATCACCTTCCCACATTTCCCCTTTGCGCTCCCAGACATTGGGAGCTCAACCACGGCACCTGCATCCCCAGGTCCATGCAGGCAATGGTTGTGCAGCCGCGTGGCTCTTGCCTCCTGCAATGGGCAGGCTCTGCACAGAGCCTGAGCTCTTCCAATTGCTGGGCTGCTTAAATACACCCTTGCTCTTACAAAGCTTTTTCTGTCCTTCTCATTAGAAAACAGGAGAAACACTGACCTCAAATTTAACCCTAATCTTAGCTCTTTAACCCCAATTTCTTTCTGAACTATTTATTTCAGAATTTCCATTATTTTTTGAGCAGGGCTGACAGGCGATAGTTCTGGAATAGTGAAATGTCTTGCAACCATGGTAACGCAAGGCACTCATTGGAAAGTTTCTGATGCTAAAAGAATTAGTTTACCGCAACCTCGTACCTTCAGTTTCCTATGAGATCTTTGGACTCTCTGTGTGGTTTGAAAGCACAAAACTCATTGACTGGTCAGGTAACATTGCAAAGAATCACTCTGACATGCTATGCAGCATTTGCCCCTGGAGTACACAGGAGGAACCAGCTCAAAGGAAACTACTTATGAAAAATACAGACCGTGGAGATTTGCAAATACTGGCATTATAGGATGCTTTTGTTCTATTATGTTGTAGAATTCCCTTGCTTCGAACATAAGCTTTAATTTTGCAGCAATCTGTTTTGATTTGTAAAGAGAAACAGAAGCCTTGCCACCGACAACAGTACGCAATTCCTCTCCTCTTTTCATCTTGCAACCTTTTGTTCCCACTGGGAACAAATTCCTGCTTGCTTAAATCACCAGTACCTCCACTATAAATATTACCTATAGTTTACCTCTCTCTTCTGTTATCTGTCTCTCTAGTGAATTTATATCTAATCTTACTCTTTTTCTTAGGCATTATGCTGAATTAAAATCTCCTAAGTGCATGAAAAATGGTGACTGTAATGCATGAACGAAAATTAATAAAGCCAGGAGAGAACACAAAATCAATAATCTAATCCTGACAGCTTTCTTTGTCTCTGTGGCCAGACTGTAAGGAGGTACTAGTGTTTCCTCTGTTTAAAATTAATTGAGCTATTTTATCATATCATGTAAGAGTGCACTCTTTGTGCTATTGAAGTGATAATTATGACATGATAATTACAGTCTGTGTCCTGCGTGAGTCTGTGAATGAGTCAGCACAGGCAATTAGTTTGCAACGACAACTTTATATGAATGTGTCCCTACAGAAGCGAGCTACAGGCTAGTCTAACTGCTTATTATCTCTGTTCCTCAACCTTCTAATTTCCAAGAGGATAAGTTGTTTTTCTTTTTCTCCCCGAGTTTGGGCAATTCACCCAGGTAAATAAAATGACTGGGGGCATTAAAGACAGAAAATGATGGAAACAGTTCCAGTCTTCAAGGCTGGGAATTCTGAGGTCCGTGACGATCCTTTCAGCAATTCTGTTGAATGTCATGAAGATATGGGCTAGCCCCATGCCTGGTGCACCTCATCATGCAAAGCTGTTCTCAAAGCAGGAAGGTAAAACAACAAGCACCAAATGATGTTGTGTACCTGCTTGGGCTAGGCAAGACCAAAGCATAATGATACTTTCTCTCAAGAAATGTACAATTTGAACCAAGGTATAGACACTGATACAAGCAGAAGACAAAATAATGAAACAGTAGTGGGAGACATGATGGAGTGTAGTCTCACAGCATGGTAGCTACATTGTTAGGTTGATCATTTTTAGATGAAATGGGAGGTGAAAAAGGGGAAAGTAGCTTGATTTCTCTTTGTCATTTACTTGTATAAGACCCCAGGGGGAAAAGGAATAATCCTGGTCTCATAATAAAGCAGTAATATATTGCAATAAATAATACACAGGACAATATTTTGAAAAATGGGAGAGAAAACAGAATATGGAACAGCTGCTTACTAAATGAACATCATCCATCCTGTTAGTTTTTGAGATAGAAGAAACAGTATGTGATCATGAAATTAAAGATGATGCATATTCAGTATGAACCAGAAAAGGCGACTTAGGGCCACCTTTCCTAACTTTATAGCATCTAATTCTGAAATATCAATTTTCTTTGAATGTGAATAACTGTGTTGGCTTTATCATTAATCTTTCACAATGTTTACTTTTAAGCTAGTTCCACCTTGGGCATGCCAATATAAATGTCATAAGATCAGGTCATACCCAAAGCAACTCAAACAGGGAGAACATATTTTTTATTCCCTGAATGTCATGATATGTTACCATCTGTGAAATTTCAGAAGATGTGTATTCTCATCTTTGTAGACGTGAGGAGTTGCAAGGGATCTGTCAACCAGACAGATTTGTATATAACATATTGCCTCCTGATAAAAGGAACCAATAAAAATAAACATATATACAACTCGTCACTATTAGGTCTAGATTTGGAGTTCAAGAGACAGATGCTCTGCTTAGAACAGCAATGCTCCATTGAATTCTTTATATACCAAGTGAAAATGTGATTCAGAAAGATCCACAGACTCATTCTCAACATTGTGGGAGATATTTTGGGAGAAAAAAAAAAAGGATGTAATGTTTAAGAAGAAATTTTTATTTTTTGGAAAGACTAGTTTGCTTAGAGAGAATAACCCTGTGCTTCATGTACATCTCAGAGATCAAAACCAAATTGGAGAGTACGTCACATGCAGCCTAAGTGACATCTATTTGACCGACACATGACAATTCTTGAAGGCCATGTACCTGGCCTAATCCCAAAGCTTATTTAAAAGAATTGCTCAAAGACTGAAGATTTTTTTTTTTTTCCCATATGAGAAACCAAACCATTTACTGTTCCACTGTTTCCTTCTCCTGGCTGCATTGCAATTATTTAGGTCCTTTTCCCTCTCCTTCTACCACCTCATAGGGAGATAATTGTTGCAGATGGCAGACAGACACCTCTTCAATAACATCTTCCAGTTCACTTATGTGACTCTACAGATAATGACTATTGCTGTCTCAGTCGTTCTGCTGGTTAACAGGTTTCAATCTGCAGGAGAACCCAAAACACCATGCCTAAAATCCTAAATGCCCTCATTCTTTGTCCAAAACAACAACAACAACAACAACAACGATATCCAGTTTTCTCAGTCCTTTTCCTTGCAGAAAGAAGGGAACAAGCTTATGGAAGGATGGCAAATCCAGAGAAATGTTGTCTGGAAAGGACCTCTGGTGGTCACTAATTCAGCCTTCCACTTGGAGTAAAATCACCAGCAAAGCTAAGAAAGCCTTTATAAAGCAGGGAAGCTCCTCACTTACATTTTATAATCATGTGTGCTCATTCACTTCATACAATGAAACATCCCCTGGAGTTACTGGGGAAACCATATCCTAGGAACAGCTTGTGCAGCAGCACAGGTCTTAGCAGAGAGGCTCTGCAGTGGGAGCACTGGGGCACGGTGCAGAAGGCTGACACTGGCTCAGCTCAGCTGCCCGCCTGTTTCTGCAGGTCATGGTGCAGCCAAATCTGAGCCAGCGGGAGGGAACATAAGTCCTGGGGCCAGCTGTGAGCCCGGGGCTGGGATTGATCAGTCGGGGTTGCCTTGTGCGGGTGCACTACAACACAGGTGGGATGGTGCACATCCCAGCACGTGGGCCTCTTCTCAGAATCCGTGCGCTATCTTTAAAGAGTAGTAAATAGCTGGAGCTGTCTGGGCAGGAATGTGAGTCAGAACACTATGTCGGATGTGAATGAAGAGTTAGGACTTGATGCCTTTTGTACGCTCTATTTTATACCGGCTGAGTAAGTGCAAAGGGTCCCTGGAAGCTCTGCTGAGCCTAGCGAGAAACATCCTCCAGGTAAACACTGCATAGGATGGGTAAGCATGGCTCTCACATACCCAGACACAGAAAGAAAGGGAGTTCTGGAGAGAGTGGTGGAGACCCTAGCAGGGCTGTCCTCTGTAAAACAGCTGGGAAGGCCACCATGACTCCCACGAATCTTCACGGGCTGGATAAGACTTTGTGCCCACTCGACATTTTTTTTGAGACTCGAGATAGGGCTAAAAGTATGACAATGTTGAGATATGAAAATGTCTAAACACGTAGGTAAACATACAGTAGATCCAGTATTAAAATTGGAAAAATAAGAAAGGAAAAAGAATTTTTCAGCACTTCTTTTTTCCTGAAGCAACACAGAAGCATAAGCAACACAGTTAAGACAAAGCACAGTCTGTCACTGATTTTGACTAGCTATGAAATCTAGCCCAGAACTTTGATCCAAGCTGCCTACTTCCTTTGATTATGAGTGAAAGAAAACAGGACAGATGGTCCCCAATGGTGCCCTGCATGGGGTTGCTGGAGAACTAGTGAAATAATCTAAGATTACTTCTGAATACTCTTTTTTTTAAAAAAAATGTAAAACAATTTATCCTACAATGACACCTGGTGGTTGCTTTACTTTGGCAGCAAATTCTGAAAGAAGTATTTCTTTTAGGCAAGTGTTGCCCCAGGGTGAATCATCCTTCTGCGCGACTTCTCTGGGGTTCCATTTTCTGGGGAAGTGCAGATATACTGACAAACCTGAGCATCTCCTACAGCTAATATGCAGCATACAGTCAATCCATAGGGTCAGTTACTGGGGAAAACGTCTTACTGAAAATTATTTGGTAGACAAGTATGCAGGGCAGAGAAGCCACCAATGCATCTGGATAGGTTTATTCTATAAAAGAGTCACTGTTTGGCCTAAAAATATGCTGAGAATTGTCCAAGACTGGAGCATCCATCCCATTTTGACAGCAGAATTTACCAGTGTGCTTTTCTCTTTGCTGCAGCCATTGATCTCACTGTTCCCGGCTGCCTCATGCCTTGCAGAGAACAAGTCCTGGTTCTGCACTTGTGAAGGCTGAGGCTCAGGGATGCCTATAAATGAAGCAACAGTGACAGGACGGAGCCCTGCAAAACTGATTCTCTCTCCAGTTAACCCCATAAGGAAGCCCTAGAAAGACAGAAGAGCTACGGATGATCACTACAGATAGAGAAGCTACAGATAACCTAGAAGTTAGAGAACTTTCCTGGAGCTGGGCAACATCCACTGACTGCAAAAGACTCTGCGACCTATTCCCTTCGCCTGGACAGCACCAGCTCAGAAGGCAGCAAAGGGTCTAATCCAAGACACAACTATGGGGCAGAGCAGGGTCTCAGACTAGCATGCATGACCTGTGGTCCTTGGATGTTTGTACAAGACATGGTGGCCATCAAGATGCACAGTTTTGACCCTCTAATTATCACAAGGAGCCTCTGGCCACCAAGCCATGTCTCTCTTCCAAGAAGCTCACTGCCAACAGCCCCTTTTAGAAATTTGTGGGCAACTCAACACCCATGTTCTTCATGAGTTTTACCATTTCAGAGCTATTTTTATTGGGCAGATTGCACACAGTAATTGCTACTCTATTTAACAATATGCCACAACAATATTGCCTATGGGGAAGGGAAAGCCTTGCAATGAGCAGCAAGACATGGGGTTTTAAAATCGCACAGAACAGAGAGAGTGGAGCTGTGAGCTCTAAGCACCTGGATTACAGTGAGAGGAACGTGGACTTTGGCTCATTTTACACTTATTTGGCAAGATGAGAATTAAGCACTGGCAGCTGTCAATGGAGAATGCTGCATTGGTTCTTATGGAAAAGTGTGGGAAATACCAGAAAGAGCTGCAAAATTGGATCAGAAAAGGCCTTAGTTGTTAAGGCAGGATCCAGCTCTGTCCTACGAGGGCAAGATCCCAGCCTGAGCCTAAAGTTATTCAAATCCAGAATTACTAATTATTAGAATTGTTTTAATTTGACTCCAAACTAAATTCTTCACTGTGACAGCATCACATTAGGTCTTTGTAGCTGCTCATTTTGGCTTTTCCCTGAATGGGAAGAAGCATTGATGACTGTAAACAAAAAAAAAAAAAAACAAAACAACACAAAACAAAAAAAAAAAGCCAGTTATGGCTCCTGGCTCCTGTTTTCTACAAACATTTTTCTATGAAAATCTAAAGAATTTTCCTATTTTCTTTCCTTCAAAATCTTACACAAACTGTGGCTGCTTTCGTCAAAATCTAAATATGTGTTTTTAAAACAGCCTAAACAGAATTTCCCCACGGCCTATGAAAACCACGAAAACCTCTGGAAAAAATAGGATAGATGTTCCTCAACATTTCTTCTGGGAATTTAAGGCATCCCCCTCAGCCAGAGCAGGAGGAAGATACAAATGGCTGTTGCTGTTTATGCTCCAGGACCGTGCAGGCTTCCTGCAGAGAAGGTATGTGCACGGTCGCACGTGCACATTTGGGACCCCTAAAGCTCTGCTGCTGCCACAGCTCTTTTTTCTCCTGCTTCCTGCCGGGACTAGCAATTATGGGCTCTCTTATTCCCTCCGCCCAAGAAAGGAGGCCTAGAGCCAGCCCATGGGGACTGTACATAGTTAATACTCTATGCCCTGTTGACTCACACATCAAAATGAATTTCTTAATCTGTTTGTACTCTTTAACCTACTGTTTCTTCTCATTACTGGCAGTGAAAATACATCTGTGATCTCAGCTGAAAACACAGGCCACAGGATGTACTGAGGGTTCAGTGCTCAGTATTAGCAAGATCTTTATAATCTATACACTCTTAAATTCTGTTAGGTTTTGTTTACTTGCACTTGAGATACCAAGATTTGAATTCAGTTCTTTCATGTGCAGACATCTTCACACACCCCTTTAATACGTGTGAACAGCTTGCACTATCCTTGATAAAATGCTGTGACCCAGGTCTCCTGGTCATCAGCTGGTGAGAGAGCTGAGCACTTTGTAGTTTCCCTGGCAAGTGCCAGTGTTCATTTCAACATCAAAAGCTTTGATTTTAGCTTTGCTGGGCCTTTTTTTTTTTTTTTTCTCTCTTCTCTCCCTCTCTCATTCCTTGATTCCAAAGCAACATTCTTTGTTCAAATCTGACATACTTAAATTAAAAGGTTAAACAACTTGAAATGAAATGTTTTGTTTCCAGTCCAATGAAAACTTTTTAATTATCTCAAATTCAATTAGATTGTGGGGTTTTGTTTTTTTTCTGAGAAGCAATTGGTTTTTATCAAACTTGCCCACCCTCCTCTCCCCCTTGAAGGAAATATATGACTTGTAACCAAATTAACTGGAAAACATAGTGCTTGCCTGGCTTCCCTTGTCTTACAAGTAGTTTCTCATGCGTGGCACTTCCCTTCCTGAGGTGCAGTGAGATTGAGAGCAAGAGCAGAGATCTGACAGCTGAGCCCTGTCATCACAGAGCAGCTTTCCCATCTCCAGCAGTGCCCGTGCTCTCTGCCAAAGGTAGAGCATGTGTCACCTCCAGACATCTGGCTCCTTGACAAGGGTCCTAGCTCCAGCCTGCCTCCGGGGAGGGCTGTGGTAGCTGAGGGATTAGCAGATGATCCCTTCTGCTGCAGCTCCTACCAGGGTGACTATTTCTAACCTTGTGTCACAGCAGATGACTTAAATCAGGGCCCTTCCTACGTCAAGTGCCTTGGCACTTGTGCACCGCTTATGTCAGTGCTAGTGAAATACTTTGTATTGTACTTTCAGCTTGTCGTCTTTCAGCAGCCAGCTGCACATGAGTGACAAATGTGGGAAAACATAACTGAAATGTTTATAAGGATGACAACAAGACACAGGAAACTCCAGGAAAAGGTGTTAAGTATTGCATAGAAGTAAGTGAACATGCAGAAGTTAAAGGGCAGAAAGTTGTATATGGAATTTTTATATGTGTGTATATATATATATATATGTAAAATACTCTAGATATTCTAGCTTCAGCCTTTAGCATCAACATCACCATAAGCCTCCCAGTGTTGCCATTGTACAAAAAGCCTCTCCTTGTACATTGTACAAATAGCCTCAGCATGGCAGAATTGCTTGAAATACAATTTTAAAAAGCCACTCCACTACTTTTCAAATAATATCCACAAAGAAATGAGTAAGACTTACATGTTTTAGCAGGAATGGTGAGAAACATCCAGCAAGTAGGTAACACATTAGACCACTGTGGGGGAGAGAAAAGACAGAAGTAGCACCAGCTGGTACAGGCTACCATGGGTTGACTGTATTTACACCTTTTGGTGCTTATCTTGAGCCAAGCAAGAGCAGCTGGGCTATCTGGTGTGCTCCTTCACACTTGACAAGTAACTAGATTGGGTTTTGTGGCTAATGGAGGTTTATTTCAGGTACTCTGTGGATATGATAGCTGAAATCCACCTTTGCTGGCACAAGAGCTGTGGCTCTTTCAGCTGTGCTCCTCAAGCCTTAGTCTGGTACTCAGCAGCAATTAGAAATAAACCCACAGTCCTAAAACACAGGTGGGAGGTTTGCTGAGAAGCTGTGAACAACCCTGTGACAGTCTGTGATTTGTGAAGACATTGAACAATTTCCATTTCTCAAAGCTTCAAATATTTCTTCACCAGGAACGTCAGTAACTTTAACAAAAACTTTAAAAAGAAGATATTTCACTAAGAATTATAGAGTTTACTTTCTTGGTATTATAATTGTCGCTGTGAACTAACATTGCATAGCTAAAAAGGACCTGAACGGTAAAAGAATAGTGTAATTGTTACCCAAAGAATAACATGGAAATTACTTTAAAGTCATGAGCAGGGTGAGAACTCGACTGAATTCTGAGTGCAGGACACCACCTCAATGCCCCAAATTTTAGAAAGTCAGGATGAAGCAATGGCCTGACTTTGGAAACACAAAGGAAAAATGGTCTTTCTGTATGGATATGAGAATCATTGAGGCAACGGGAGAAAAAAATGTGGCTTTAGACATACAGGAATGGGTCCATTTTTAGCAGTCCCCTGACCATTATCCGTCAAGAAAGCCATCTTTATGATTTTCTGTTGTCTGGAAAGTAATACATGACTTTTTGTTTGTTTGTATTGTGAAGTTCTTAAATCCATTTTTTTTTTAATGGCAACACATGGATTGCTCTTAAGCCAGAGACTGTTTTAAAAGAGAAAAATCTTTCTCCTTTTTAAGAGTACTTTTCCCTTTGCAGTCATATAAAAAAAAAATTTGCTCAATCAAGAGACACTAGTGAGACACCTGGTCCTGCTGTAATTAGTGCTGAAGTACTGTATGCAAAGTTGGAGATTCACAGCAGGTTAAATAGGAAAAAAGAAAATCATTACAGAGTGCCTCAGAGGCTGAGGAAGTAGCAGGTATTGGGTTGAATTGTCCCAAAAAAACACGGGATTTGACTGTGGTAAGGAAAATGTCCTACACATTGAGTTATCTTAACTTAAAGCTAAGAGGAGTTGCTCCCACTGGCTTTGGAGTGGAGCTGGTATCTAGCGCTTAGTTCTCACTGTTTTCTAAATGTCTAAAATGAAAAATTATTTTTTAAAACTCTTTTTTGTTGTTGTTCTAGTACAGAAAAAAAAGGCATATATTTCTCTCTAAATCAAACACGATCCTATTTGTTTCATTTTCTAAAGCAGTGGTCCCTGGATAATTGTAAGTCTGTCAGTTTGCATGCCCAGTAATGATGAGTAGCCAGATTAATGGATTTACTCTTTCGGTGAGACACACTGTAGCATTTAGCATTTATTGCATATTCATCTCTGTGATAGGGCAGTGTTTATTAGCTATCAAGGCAATAGTCTGTGCTGTGCTGCATGGCAAGTCTGGGGGTGTTGTACTTGCCAAAGAAATGGTGCTCATTATGTACCCGCTCTGAATCAGCGCAGCTCTACAGTGTCCTCTCCTCGCCCCGCCACAAGTGCCACAGATTGATCAAGAAATTACTGAGGCCGGAAGCCTTTAATTTTCAGTTTGTACATGTAGTATCAGGAGACCTTCAGATTCAGCCCAGCGATTTGGCACAACAGTGAATGTTTCAGAGCAAAAGGTTTTCCAGTAGAGAGGTCTGAACCTCACAGTGGCAGCTAAGGGAACACCCGAACTGAAATACTGTGGTGGCTGCAGGGCACTGTCTCTTCTACAAACACCCCTCTCCTAGCTGTTACACAATTAAGAGATATCTCTCCAAATAACTCTTTTATCTAGAAATTTTCTTTCTCTTTTTAATTGCAATTTCCTTACTTAAAATTGGTCCAGTGACTTTTAAAATCACAAGATGCCTCCCAGGATGGACAATGTACCCCAAACCTAACATCGTCCCTTTGGTGCTCCTGTCTGCCTCGCTTCTCCTCGTCCTGCTGAATGTGATGGCTGCATGGGCCGGGGCCCTCAGCCGGCCAGACTAGCTGTGACTAGGGGCAGTCTGGACTAACCCTTTATTCCTCTGTTGCCTGCCCAAGGAGCTATTCCCTGCTCTGCTGTGATTCCAGCAGCAGCTGCTCCTGGCACAGCCGTTACCCCGGCTGTGCTGCCTGCTGTGGAGCTGACCGTGTGTTAGTGCAGGGTCCTCTGCTCCCCAGCCCCTCTCAGGAGGCCTGAGACATTCACCAAACGTTCTGCTCCTGCATTTTTGTTTACTGGTGTCAAGCTACAGCGTGGCTTTTAGACATGTTTTTAATCTAATTTGAAGATTATCAGGGGAAAACTCAGAAACTTTGCTGTTCCTCCAGGAGAACTTCACTTTCCCAGAGGAGCTTAATAGTTGGAAAAGCCATTAGAGCACCACCAAAGGCTGAAGTAGGCTACAAAAGTGCAATTTCTTGTACCTTGGTCATCACCATCACAAAAGGATCTTTATCCATGGGTATCCTCTTGTAATGAACAATTACTCAGAAAAGCCTTTGGCTCATTACTTCTTCCCTGTGGATCTTCTCATCATCTTGGGCCAGCTCCTTGGGGATCAGGGCCAGTCCTTTTTTCCTCGAGACTTTCAGCAGTGTTTGATGCATGAGCCAATGGAGGCATGTGAGTTAAAATCAGACAAAAAAATAACCACGGTAACCCAGGGACTTTTGATCAGGTTTGGTTGTCTGTTGTTTTCAGATCATTTGGAATTAAATTGCCTTGTATGTCATCCTGCTAAATAAAGGTCAAGCTTCAGATAGCAGAGAAACCTTAAGCCTCATGCCTATAAACAGCTGTGACTAGCTCAGACCAATACACAGAATTCATCTTTTTTTCTTTCTTTTTCTTTCAGAAGTGAATATTTTTCAGACTTCCTATCAACATAGGAATACCATGATAAATCAGCTGTTTGGAAAAAAATGTCATTTCAGTACAATGAGATCAACTTTTTTGTTCTGGAATCGCTAACTGACATTGAGGCCATTTGACAGAGTGTGGAAATATTTGCTAATGGCCTTTCTTTACTCTCGGTGGAAATAAGAACTTCTGCCCCTCGAAGTTCTAAAGGCATTAAAGTACCTCCAACTAAGAGATATTTAGACTCCTCACAAATCGATTTAAGGATTCACAGTGACTGGAATCTAAATATATCTCAGAAGGATGCCCATATCAAAGGAAAAAGGAGTCTTGCAAAGCAGGGAAAGCCTTTGTGTGAAAACAAATGTTCCCTGAGGAATGTGTGAGGGCTGAAGTCCTGGCCAAGGAAGCCCATGAAAGGTTTGCTGATCTAACAGCCGAACCATTCAGTAAGCAAAAATGCCAGCCTAAGTGCTAGGTAAATTCTTTTCCTTTCTGGACAGCTATATCTCTATAAATTGCTGTATAAACACTGTCCTCTTGGATGTGGTAAGAAAATACCCTTATTTTCTTTTGTCTTCAAGTGCTCCCCCAAATTCCCGTCTAGTAGCACAGGGCTCCGAGAGGCACTCGAGTGTACCAAGGACATGGGCAATTCAGGTGGAGCTGCAGAGAACTTGTGATGATGTGTAATTGTGTTTGCAAGCAAAACAGCCAGCAGCTGAAGCACAAGTTTGGAAAAATACCCAGAGAAACAAAATCTCTCTGGGAGGTGGCTGAGAAAGTAGCAAATTGCAGCGATTTGAAATAGCAAAGGTTTTATGAAATTTAATACACTAGGCAATTCACCAAGGCAACGAGATTGACAGTTTTCCAGGAAATTAGCTTTGCTAGAAGATAGCAAATGAGTGACCCTCATTTCTGATCTTTTCCATTTAGGCTGTGGGAGCTGTAGTTGTGCAGGATCACTCACACGAACAGCAGCTCCTTTATACTTTGTAGAAATAGAAAAGCTGATCTGGCTTCATTTGCGCTGTTTTTTGTTGTTGTTGTTTTAATCTAAATATTTTTCTCTTGCTAACTTAATGAAAAACCACACAGAACATGCCCTCTAGGGGCAGCTGAATTATGTTGTCAGCTTACATTATTGTCTTGCTTCTACATTTCTGTATTAGTTAAATGATGACTGTGGACCCAACTAGAGCCTTCCAAATCACATGGCCCTCGTGCCTGACCGTGGCTATAGCCAAAGGCTCATGGTGCTCTGTGCTCCCTGTCCCACTAGGGTTGCCAAGAGCTTTTGCTTCTAATTTCAACTAGAAGGAAGCACTTGGAGCTGGACTGCCAGTTCCCACTCCAGGGCAAGTCACACAAGCCTGGATCACTGGACACAGCAATGATGGAGGCACCTTCCCTACCTCCCAGTTTTGGTTGCACACATGGTGCTTGCTGGACCACGTTATGCAGTCTTTGGATTGCTGCAGCTTGCCATCTGGTCCTGGAGCTGTCACTAGCACCACACAATGAAGATGTGCATAAAACCTAAAACCAGGCTGAGTTATAAACAGAAAGGACAGGATATTCACAGCTGAAGACAAAGATCATGGAGGAAACCTAAGCAGGGTGTATGAATTGAAGGTACCTCTGGTCCAGGATAGGATTTCCTTCAGTGATGCTCTCTAGACAAGCCCAGCAGTTTGCGTCATGTGGATCACAGACAGCATCAGGGACAATTTTTCCCCATCTGATCCCTTCCCAAGGCTGTTAAACTGTAACTTTCATCATTCTTGGAGCAGGAAAGGGCTTACCTTTGATTAGCTCTTTCAGTGGCTTCACAGCACAGCAGAACAAATAAATACTGGTGTGTGTAGAAACCTCTGAGGAAGAAGGATACAAGTACAAAGTGCAGATTTTTTTCCACCTTATCACATTGCACATGAGAAGAAGGTGTATGTTACATGTGTGACACTTGGAGAAATAACAAAGAAGGAACTAAACTTGAATTTTCCCAATTACTTGAAAGAGAAATATTAGGCAAACATGACCATCTCACAAACAGGCCTACTTCTTTTCCAGTCACCTGTAATTCAGAGATAACTATTTGGTCTTCCTATGTTTAAATGTTTTGTATTAGTGTGTGGAGTAAAAGCAGCATAGCTAACTGGCATGTTGCAAACCATAATGCTTAAATGGCTGCTATGTTTGGGTTTTTTATACAGTATAATTCCTGTGTAGCCTCAAATCTATTTATCCAATCTAGCTTTTACAATAAAAACAATAACTTGAGTCATACTGGCAATCAGTACAGTGGCCACTGCAGGGGAAAGCCAATGTTTAAAGCTGGTGTTTCTTCAAACATTGTTTCTTCAATTAAACCCAACCCAAACGAGGTTAACTGCTGTATCTGAGGAAAGCTTAATACGTAGGTAAGAGAATGAGATTAAAAGTGGACTGAAAGGCCATTGAAATGTTCTAAACAATTCAAATGAAGTGGAGTTTAAAATGTTCTAGAAAAGCTTTGACTTTCTAAGGTATATGGGATGCAAATTTATGGGACAATTCCCTTGGTTGTCATGTTAAAGTAATTTGACTGTGCAGTCACTTCAGAGCAACCATCCTCAATAAACAAATCTACTGCTACCCTGTGAATATGAAATCACGTGTGTATTGAAGCAGCAAGAAAAGAACAATTCCTAAAACCCTATTTTAAAATCTGCTCCCCCCAGTAATTATTAGATATTGCATGAAGATAAAAAGCTCCTTGAATAAAAGATACAGCACTGCAAATCATTCCAATTTGTCATGAATGCTAATAGGAGCCTTTCCAAAATTCTTCTGAAATAAAAAGTTCTGCTGTAACTGCAGATGACCCACCTTGAACTAAAATAAGCCACAAAAATGGATTTTTATTTCTAGCAACAACTTAGTTGATAAACTAAGATGATTCACCTATGCTAGGGAATTGAAACACTATCTTAAATAAATTTTTCTTGGAACCAAGACTCATGAAAAATTGTGCTATTCCATCCAAAAGGGATAGGAAAAGCACAACTCCTGAAATCTGGATTCCAACAGGTCCGCATTCATTATCCCTTGGTTTCCAAGTATGTGATTCAAGTATCCTCCACCTTGCTGTGATGAAACAGCCTTTTGCTGAGTCTCCCTTGCTGAAAAATGACCGGGAGCCACTAAGCTGTCAGGCAATACTCCACTGAAGATGGGATTCGGGCGATTAACACTCACTAGATCAATACTGTCATATTTAAACAGCATCCGAAGATACTGTTTGATAGCTCAGAGTGCCAATTTGGGAAAATAATCTGCCAGTTAGAGTTCGGACTGTGTCTTCATCTCATTTTATGACATTTCCCCATGGTCTGGCACTTTGTGGAAACAAATCATTATTCTGGAAGCTTGTTTATGATGCTCTTCTCACACTCTGAATTCATAATGCTGAAAATGCATTCCCAGAGATCTTATGAATGCTGTGAGAATTGATTACATAGACTCACCTATATACAAAAACCAGAGAAGGTCAGTGTGCAGTTAACCTCCTTATTCTTTGGCTTTTCTGCTGTCACTTCTAAAAAACATTTCAAGATTCCTCTTCCCAGACTGCATTCTTGATTTTTTCCATCTTTTTTTTTCTTTCTTGTCCCTGTAATGAGGTTAAACTTTGGAGGTGGAAGTTATCCTTGAATATAGTTTTGAAGGTTTTATATAAAAAGCTCTTTTATACTGTTGGTTGAGAATTACTTAAGAAATGTTTATAGGAAAGTGCACCGGGCATGTGACTTAGGGACAGACTGAAAAATGTGCCAGTATCCAGAACATCAACCCCTGCTACTTGTCTGTTTGAGGAGACTGAGCAGCAGCAAAGCAAATCCTCCACCAACAGCATGTGCTCTGCGGTCACTTGATGTGCAGCAACACATTAATTCCTGGGAGACCATTCCCCTGGGCATGGGCACATCGCTGCAGCAAGCCAGAGGCCTCTGAGATGCTGCACCACATCCACTAGCCTGTCTCGCTAGAAAAATATACATGATTGGCCTCGGAGCATGCAAGTCACTCCGATTCTGTGCTGATGACAGCTGTACTGGGAATTACGGGGACGTCTGAAATGAGCCCCATTTCCCTCGGATTGCACAAATGCGCTGTTTCACAAATGCTTCCCACAAAATGGTCCCATTTTGAACTCCTGGGTGATGAGCTGTCTGCTAAATGGCCCAAATAGCAGCTACGTCTTCTGCCAAGCAATTGAAAACTTGGAAACACTTCCCATGAATGGAATAAGCAGGTGCTGCGCTTCAAGGAAAAGGTCATGGGCCCGGAGGAGCTGCCAGTTGCCAGTGTTAACCTAGTGTTAACCCGGTTTTCTCATGGTCCTCTTCATGCTACCCTTCAGCCTACAAGGCAAGGTGCTTTTGGAAACTATATCTCATGCATCCGTAGCTCCTCCTTAGAGTTTTAAGTGGTCACCGGGTAGTAGAATTGAAATTGTGCCCCAACAACTAAGTTTTCTTGCCAGAACAGGAAAGAAATACTATATTCCCTCAGAACATCCTCCCACAAAAAGACCTGATGAAGTGAAACCATTGCATCTTTGCCTTTTTCTAAGTAGAGGACATGCTCTTTTTTGGCCATAGTTGAACTGGAAAAACAATTGAATCATGGAGAGTACCTAGAGTCCTGTTAGCAAAGAATATTTACAGTATTGCAGAGCTCTCTTCCCCCAAGTTTGGGAAGGGCTCAGCCTCCCGCTGGATAGAACATTCAGAGAAACTTATGTTTGAGCAATGGATTTCCTATGCCTTAATTTTATTACTGTAGGGAGATTAGCTTCTGTTTATCACATTGTCTCCACCAGAGGGAGAAATCCACTGAGCAGAAATGGGCCCTGTTTATAGGATTATGTGAGTCTCAGGCACTGTTCCTCTGAGAATTTGCAGTAAGAAATTAGTAGAATTTGGGACAAAGTGCATGCAAAGAGCTTTCCCATCTTATTTGCTTTTAGGCTTTTTATTTGCATAGGGCATCTAGTGATCAAGACAACAGCATCTATGAATAGAAGCAAAATTGTGGTGCCTCTGGGCTGTGACCCTGTTTCTGACAGTGCTCTGGACCACCCCTGGGCAGGAAGGCATGGGAAGCAGGCTAAGAGTAACCATGTATAATCTCTGCATGTGCTCCACAAAAATAAATACACACATATATATATATATATTTCAACAAAAACAACAAAAAAAGAGAAATAATGAAATTAGCTGATTTAGTCCTAGGGCAGACTGAGTTTTTGCTACCAAACAGATACTTGCTTTGCCTCTTCAGAGCTCCATCATGGAGATCCCCCCAACACTTTCCTGGAAAGCTCTCCCAGGGTTTGCTGTTCTCCCTTCAGATAGTTCAGATAGTGCCTGATGCTACTAAACAGCATCAGGAAGGGGAAGAACTGGTTGCTGTTTCTGAGCTGAAAGCCATTAATTATTTCTATTTGTCTATCATGATAGAAGGTTGTCACTACTCTGTATAGAGCTGAATGTCTAAATAGGTTTTCTCCTTGATGCCCACTTTCTGCTTGTTTTTAAATATTAACCTCAGTGCCCCTTTTTAGAATTCAACTACTTTGCCATCAAGTAGTAAACAAACTACTAATGCACTCAGCATGCAGATCTGCACTTGCAAGACATGTTGATAATAAATGTCACATGCATTCTTCTGTCAAAGATATTAAATCACAGAAGAAATCTACATGAAAATAAGTGAATGAGAGATGTATTCAGAAAGTGAGGAGAAGGTCAGCCCTGAGGGAAGAAGGGTTAGGAATACTAATTTTTAGCAGTGATGGATCGGCATATTCAGTCTGAGAGCTCCATTTTTTTGTGGTGTCAAGAGAAATTGATTGATAGTACTAATATCAAATTGCTAGTATGATATATAGACACACACAAATGTCAGGCAAGGCTGATGGGAGAGGGAAACTGGTATAAGCCTGTGTTTAATATACTTTGTATGGCAGGTGTTAAATTTTATTCCTAGCAAAATGAAGGAGATAAGCAGTGCAAATTTTAGGCAAACAAAAGCTGAATAGGAATGGAGGACTCCAGAGCAGTTGGGCACTTCACTGCTTCCTATTTCAGCAACGGGAACACTGGCAATGGGAACACAGGCACAGGATGCTTGCAAAACCAAGGCAGCCTTGTACTCCTGCAGTGCAGGATAAGCATCCCTCACCTTTCATCCTGGGCAGATTCTGGAAATCCTGTGTTGAGACATGGAAGTGTGGACTCAAGTTCTGCTGGCAGGATCTTAGTAGGATTTTTATTCTGATCAGAAAATCAGAAAATAGAAGAAAAGGAAAATCAAGACAGGACCAAAGAAAAGAGAGGGAGTAGGTACAATAATGGAGCCTCACAATGACAGAAAGAGTTAAGTGAATAGGGTATGCACGTAAGCATGGAAGGAAGAGTTAATGACATTCTTTGCACAAATACATGATCCCTTGAGAAGGGCAGTCTCCAGGAATATTTCGGAATATGTGTGTCCTGAAAAATACAATGCTTTCCTCTTCAGCACAAAAACAAGGGTACATTTTGCCTTAATGCTACTATCTCACAAGTAGTTTGATGCAACTAGCTCTAAAAGCAGCTCAAGTTTGCTTACATCAGATATTGCAAAATAGGGATTTTAATCTTCTCTCCTAAGTGATTCCCACCTCCTCTGCTATTAGAAGACCTGGTCTATTAGAAACATTTTCCAAATGATTCTCTTTGTCTTCTTCCATTGTTCATTTTCTCATACTCACCTGTTTATTGGTTTTGAGTGCATCTCCATACTAGGACATCAATTAATAGCCTGTGCAGCACTCTTCATTCCGGCGATACTTCCCGTCCATTTTATATGACAAGTCCTGCATTTAACATTTGGAAAACACAGGTAAATTATTAGGAATTATGCATAAATGCAGTCTTGTTTGGTTTGGGGTTTGCTTTTGTTGTCGTTGCTATAATAAGGAGGTAAATACAACCATTCAAACAAATAGATGGTTGTCACTGAGTTCACAGAAAAGGCAGAGTAATGACTGGCAAAAATAAGTCAGAGTCAGTTTTGCAAAAGTTTCTAAAACGGGAACAACTGGGCTGCAAACTAAACCAAGTATTAATACATCATTTCACTTCTTGAGTTACATTTCTAAAAAAAGTCCTGGGATATATGTTTTGAAATATATAATAAGATATTAAGACACGTTTGACTTCATTTTGTTTTGTGTATAAATCAGGTATAAATTAATGCCATTGCTTTTTAAATTGTTTTAAACAGGCAGATTTCATCTTTGCAGGAATGCTCACTTCCTTCTCTCTTTAAGTTGCAGCAGGTACATTTCTGAAGGTATGTTCCTGAACTATCATACTCTATCAACAAAATTAGGAGATAATTCTCATCTATAGCTCAGTTAGTCATTTCAAAATTATGCCAAACAATCTCATTTTTGTCATTATGTAATCACATGCGGTTCTTAAAAGTTCCTCTTTATACTTTAGGGCATTTTCAGCATATGAGGGAAACAAATCACACAATCTAGGGAGACAAAGAGGCAGCTGGGAACCATAAACGTTGCATTCTTATAGTAGCTGAATTACTGACCCATTTTCAAGCCCTAGGCAAGTCACAGAAGTTTTTACATTTCATTTGTCATTATTAATGGTCTTTCTTTGTCATGTAAGGGAGCAGAAAGGAGAAAAATTGTTTTTATTTGCTCTTTGAAAAATTTTCAAACCATCTCTGTTTGCTGTGTTTGCCTATGCTTGGTGGGCCTGTCTTCTTACCCACATTCCACTGAATCTTAGCCAGCTTCTGAAATAAATGTGATATCTTGATAAGAAATGGCTCCTCCACTACATTGCTGTTATAGGGTCAGTTTTCACTTAAAACAAAGACTATTTTAATTTTACCCTGAGAAAGCCCAGAGCATATGTGAGAGCCTATGGATAGTGCTTGCTCTGTGTGATGGGATCCTCTGCTCTGGCACCTCCACCCCAGACATCTGAATCTGTTCGCCACATATATACTTTAAATGCCACATGGAATTAATGTCACAAACTCTTCTAATATAGCTAATCTGATTCACAGGAATAGTTGAAATAATTTAGGAACAGGGACTTGACCCTGATCTCTCACATGCTAGGGTAAGACCCAGAGCCCTGGGCAGTTGACTCTTCTTGGAGAGCAACAGTCCTCTTATGTTCCGCTCAGAAAACCATCTTGGAATTGAGAAAACTTTGCCTAATAAGTGTTTAATCAAAATGGGTACATTCCTATGAGAGGTTCTGAGTTAAGAACTTGACATTTTCTCCTCTACTCAAAAAGAAAAAAAAAGAAAAAAGGATCGGATCTAATGCATTTTCCCTTCTCTGCCTTTCCCTTCCCTTCTTCAGGGCTGGGCTCTAGGCTCTAACATTCTCAGTTGTTACATATACAGAATTACAAAATTATTCTAGAAACTCCAGCCATGATCCCACTGAGCCGGATAATTACAATAAGGAGGTAAGTGTTCATATATACCTTGTGTCAAGCAGCATAAGGGAGCACTGCTTTACTTTCCTGCACTGAATACAGCTGAAGGTTGCAATCTCAAGTGGTAGATATTGTGAGCTCCTCAAGAACTGCGCTTAAAACACTGTTCTTCAAGTCCTCCCTGTTGATTAGTTATATTCAATGAAAGCTGGCTGGATAAATCCCCAGAAAACTTCAGATATGTCATCTTCTCATGCACTTAAAAATGCAGCGGAAATGCAGACAGTAAATAAAAGGCATTGATTTGCTTTCAGACAACACCAATACTGTGACCTTTTCAGAAATACAGAAGCTTTAAAAACAAGTGTCCAAAGCATTAGATGTAGTTTTATCTTTCTAAATATAGACTACATACTATTGCTTATAATAGTAGGCAAGTTATATATTTATTTATTAAAGATTCAGTTTACATTTAATACAAAAAAGAATCCCTCTACACACACAAAAGGAAAAATTCCTCTACATACAGGTTCTATATGCACATGTGTAAGTGTGCACATATATAAACCCATGAGATCCCCAGGTTTATTTTGTTTACAGTTTATCTAATCTAACAGGCTCTCTCTAAATCAAGCCCAGCCTTTCCTGCACTCTGCTCTGTGTATAATTTAGGCCTTGCCTACCAGCATATCTGTTTTGCATGAAAATGAGTGTCTGATGCTGTGCTCCTTCAAAGCTTGTCTGCTGTCTATGTAAATGTGATCGAACTTGCCTGAAGTCTCCAGGTCCTCTCTGCAAAGGTGACTGCAGAAGTTTTCAGGTATCAGGTACCCACATCATCCACCTGAGTAAAAGACAAATAATGGGTTTTAGATTTTGTCAGAATTTGTTTTCTTTATGAATGAGGGAGAAAAGCTGAAATGTTAAAATCTTCCGCTCAGTGAAATACATCTAAAAATCTTATCAGTTTTATTACAGAATATACTTTTCTGTTTATTAGGAAAATCATTCCAAGCTAGCACTAGGATATTGAAAACACCTGGTTGATACTGTCAGCACTTCTCTTGTCTTGATCAAATGAGAATCACTCTGAAATACTTTATTTTACTTTTGTAGTTCAATCCCCATTCTGTGGCAAAGGTACTTTAAAAGTATTCTGAAAGCTAATGGAATATATAAATGTCATGTTATGTCAGTCTGTATTTCGCAGCATAATGCGTCAAGTTCTTACAAAGCCTATCATGCAGTATTAATAACACAGCTCAAAATTTAAAAATATTCACACTAATATAAATGAACAGGCACAAGAGTATTTTCATATTGAAACACTTTTTTCAGCATTTCCAAAGCAGCCCACAATTTACTTAGAGAAGTTTTCAGGGGTGGGGGAGAATTTCATCAAAATTAATAGAATCGAGCGAGGCACTCGCTCTGGCTTTCACCAAAACATAATTACCTAGCAGATATCTGTTTTAACCACAAGTTTCTAAGTAAAGGTGGTTTCTTCTGAGAATTTCATTATTTTAATTGCTCTACATCCATTTGTGAGCTGAAGGATTCACAACGGGTACGCCCAACTATTCAGCAAGAATTATCCAAGGAGAGGATCAGGAACAGAGTGAGTCTGCAGGCTGGCAGGAGGGTTTGGCAAGAAACAGCAGAGGAAAACAAAGAATATAGAAATATTCTTAATTTTCTTGTGTTTACAGCCTCCTTTTCACCACTTTTTATAGTTAATCTCAGAAGTCTATCTGCAATAAAAACATACACCAATTTATTGTTTACTACATCAAATCTATTATACCTGTGAACATGGAATCTCTAAATATTTGACTATTTTCACACCTTCCTTTCATATGTAATGCAGTAAGAGGAAATCTTCCATAGCCCATATTTTAAAAATGTCAAGAGCACTTTTAAAATGCCTACTTTTCAATATAAGTGTATTTAATCTCTGAAGAAAGAATTGTCAAATGGATGGTCTCAGCATACAGAATATGATGGCAATCTAAAAACGTTTAAAATGTCATACAGCAGATTCAGATGGGCCTTGAAATACTTCAGGGCTCTTAACATTATTGTGATTGTCATCAGAGAAAGATATGATGTCTCACAAAGCTCAATCTACATACTTGTCCTGGAAGGACTGACGCAAACATAGCATTTTTTTCTGGAAAAAAAAAAAAGTAAAAAAAAAAAAAAGGCAAAAGAGCCCCATGATCCACGGGGTCTGTGTCAGCTGGTACTGCACAGTGCCTAGGGCCCCAAATCACTATGATTTCTATAGAACTTTCTAATTTCTCTGCATCTTTTTCTATAAACATATATAATACAACTCTGGGAAGGAGGGACAATCCTGCTTTGCAAGACTAGGCCATTCATATCGATAAAGCACTTGAGAGTCTCATGGGAAACTTTACAGTGATGTGAGAGATGTTGTGCTCGGGAAAATGAGCGTTTTCCCTATGGAGAACAGTCTTTTAGCACTATGAAATATTATCTATAGTGCATTGTAGAACTCTTTTGAAAGAATACCAGGGAAAAAGCGTAGACCCTGATTCTCGTATCTTGAAGATAAAATCAGGCCCTGTGCACTTCATCTGAAAAAAAGCTACTCAGCACAGAGCGTGAACTGCTCTCTCCCCATGGGAAGTCACATTTAGGTCTGTGACTAGACTCCTCAGGCAGAGGAAAGATGTGCAGATTATGGCCCTGAGCTCCAGTTTGCATCTTTTTTCCAGTCAAGCAGTAATGGATCATTACTTGACCACTAGTTATCTTGTAAACCTTGTATCTTCACAAATACTAGCTTATTCTCTAGGTTTCCTTTAGCTTGAAGGTACATGCAATGCTATCAACCTGATCACTCACCTTTACAGTTCCAGGGACTCAATAAAACTATCAGTAGACATGAGATACACACAAAGTACTGTCTTACACCTTCCCTTTCACTTCTCCTGTTTTGTATTAAATCACTTGCAAAGCGTCTCATTTAAGATCATGCATTTCAAAACATGATGATTTTCAACCAGAAGAAAGAATATGTAGTATCTTCTGGTGAAATGAAGGGCCACTAAGATGATTTGGAGGGTTTGGGACTATCTGTGGGACCACTGAAAGGTTTAGGAGACTTACCAGCTGACACTGTAGCAATCCAAAGGTGATCTCCAAGGTTTGCAGCTAGCAGCCTGCAAACTTTCAGTTTTATTCCTGGAACTTCTCGCAATTCCTCATTTTGTCCCTCATGCATAACTCCTGAATGACTTCTAGACATTCATTAGTGCTAGAAGACTCTGCAGTACCAACTCACTATGTACAGTGTCCCCCAAGGAAATGGCAAGACAGATTTAAGTAGGAAGTTCTCAGTGCTGCCAAAGTTCTATGGGTAGAGACATTCTCTTCTGTTATTGTCAACACAAAGTTAGGAACCAAGGCTCTGAATAGCCTTTAAGATTGTGAGTCTCAGGAGTATCAGGGCGATTTAGACACCTAGTTGCCATAAAAATCTGGGCTGTAGATTCTGCTTCCTTTCTCTTCTGGGATGACTGAATCATTTCAAACAGCAGAATAGAGAATACTGAATAACAATGTAGGAGTAATCTGGTTTATACAGTGTTAGCTTGGAAACAGCAGTGGTAAAAAGCCATTCTTCAAATATTAGTGGTAACAGGGTCCTGCAGGGGAATGCTGGCAAGGGCAGACGAGCGCATGTTGAAGCAAAGCTGGCTGGAGAGCAGCTCTGCTGTAGAGAACCTGGGGGTCTCTGAGCAGTGACCAGGAGCCAGCGTGTGCCTGGTGGCAGCAGCATCCCAGGCTCTACTGAGAGTAGCCAGTAGATTGTGATTATCCCCCAAGACTCAGCACTCATTAGATCACTTCCAGAGGCTGCATCTGCTCCTCGATTCGCAGTACAGGAGAAACACCAATAAATTGGAGCAAGTTCAGCAAAATTGGTCAAAATCTTTGGGTCTGTAGGATTTACGCCATGAGGAGACACTGAGGGAAATGGTCTGGTTCATCCTGGATAAGAGAAGGTTTCGTGGGACCTCACAGAAGTCCCTCCCCAATACCTTGGATAAGCCACCAAGAAGATGAAATCAGGCTCTTCAAAGAGGTGGAAGACACATGGCAACGTGTGCAAGCTGAAACAAGAAACAAGAGAAGATCACATTGGATCAAAAGAGAAACTTTTTCATCATGAGGACAGTCAGGTTGTGGAGCAAGTTGCGCAGGCAGGTTGTGCCATCCCCATTCTTGTGGGGTTTAAAGATCCAGATGAGTAAAGTCCCAACTTCTGCTGTCTCTATAGCTGACCCTGCACTGAGCAGGAGGTTGGAGTAAAACAGACAGGCTTCAGGTTACTTCAGTCTATGATCCTATTTCTTTCCAGGCTCCTTGTTGTTTTCTCTCTTCTCCTTTCTCTTCTTTTCTCTTTTTTTTTTCTTCTTTTCCTTCTTTCTTTCCTATTGTCTTTCTGTCTGTCTTCTCTCTTCTTTGTCTCTTTCTTTATCCAGTGTGTTCTGTTAATTTCCCTGTCTAAAGTTCATTTTACCCTTCCTTTTTCATTCATCCCTAGCGTTTGTTTAGTTTTCTAAAACATTTATTGTTTGAAGGTTGTTTTCTCCTCCTCCATTTTATTCCATTCCTTCCACCTTCCAGACTTCACCAGGTTTTTCTTGTTTCAAGCAACACTGACCTGAAACCTGAAAAATTGAAACCTGAAATTGAAAAATAAGACATGAGGCTTTTTTAGTTCTCTTTACCTTACTTAATCTACTTCTGATGCTCTTTTGGATTTAATATTATTGCTAGTTTAAATACAGCTTGCTGTACTGGAAGAATAGCAACTTGACTTGGAGTTGAGTCATTTCTCTCTGTGGCAGAGATTTGTTTTATCAAAAGCATTTTAGAACATGCTCAGATGTTCATCAATAAGAGATATATTTAGCATTTAGTACAATCAGGGCAAATAAACAGAGCTGTGAGCCAGCTCAGATCTGACTGCGTGTGCTGGCAAGTGAGCAGAGGTAATGAAGCGCGCTTGGCCAGGCGTACTGGACAGAGGGTGCTAAACCAGGCTCCCCAGGAAAGAGAGATGGACTAAGCTACATGTGTGCACAGCTGGTTAATACTGGGAGAGAACAAAGAGAGCTGCCTGGCAGCAGCTATGCCTTAACCTGCTGGCAGTGGCAAAAGAAAATGCCCCAAGAGCATTTTTCTGCAATCTGAAATGAGAAGGTCTCAACCTTCACTCCCTCAACTGTTTGCAGGTGTTTGTGTGGGAAAGCTCCTCATAGAGTCACAGAATCCTTAAGGTTGGAAGGGATCTTAGGTTGGAAGGGACCTTTAGAGATCATCTAGTCCAACCTTAAGAGAGTATTTTTATCAGATTATATTATCCCCAGTTCATCTTCACTCTCAGCAATGGGAATAAAGCTCCCACTTGTCAAAGTATCTGAATCCTGGCAGGGGGGAACCAAACTGGCAGAGCTGCTAAAATCCCAATCCCCAGGTCATAGAGGGAGGGGAGGCCAGTTAACCCCTACCCTGCTCCTGCACAGGGCACCTGTCCTTGCTGTTCCGGGACCATGTCCTGTTCCATTCCCCTTCGGCCTCACAGGGCATGGATGGGTTATGATACTTCAGTCTGCAGTTCTACCCGGCATCAACTTTCTGCTTTTGACTTGGCTGCAGACCACTAAAGTGTTTTTGAAGTGTGTCCTGCAACCTGATTTTTTTTTTTTTTTTTAATAAATGGATCCACAGTTTGTTTGGCATGTCTAGGATTTACTAGGATATTCACAGGCTATGATAGATTATCTGACTTTTTTTCAGCACTACTGTCTCTAGAGCTTTCTTTCACTGTACTCTAGCTTGCAGAGAAAGCAGAACAGAAGAGAAGAATGGAAACTCTTGACAGGTGTATTTGCCAAACAATCATGCTAATGAGCACTAGGATAATACTTGTACTGGAGCCAAGGAAATTGAAACACGCAGAGGTAATTTAAAGATGCCATTTTGGAAAGTAGAAGCATGAAAAAAATTGCTATTTCAGTTTCAAACAGGTACATTATGATTATGTAAACAGTCTGAAATTAAATGTCGCCCTTCTGGTAATAAACTAAGATGTTGCTGCCTTTCAATGGGAAATAGAGTGTTTATATAGTTTTCCAATAAGAGTAAAACTTTTCAAATAAACTTCATTATCTTTACAGGCAAATATACCTCCATACCAATCTTAAATGAAGATATGTCTAGTTAAGATATTCTTTTAACTTTTTTTATATATATTTAATCTCTATTTTATATAGACGCTAAATACATTCTGTGTCCCATTTATCATCTTTATTGACAAATTCAGTTCTCATGTAAGAAGCTGAAAACTTTCTACCATCTCCAATAATCCAATGCATCACTGCGTTTCTCTGAATGCACTAGGACTTATCTCTATGAACCCTTCTATCTCATCAGTCCATACATCTCTGACAGACAATATGTAGACTCTAGGATATGCATTTTGTTTGTTTGTTCGTTTGTTTATTTCCAATAGAGAAAAATCCTTTCTCAAATCCCTAGGTGAGGAACAGAAGCCAAATGGTGCAAGCTGAAAAATAATATCGATGAGCCATATCAGAGTAAAAAAGATGAAACTAGTTAAGGCTCTCATGGGTCAGATAAGGGAGATGAGGTCTCCAGAGAAACATGTATACTGCAAAGAAAGGAAGAAACTGTAGTGGAGTGTCAGTATT
This sequence comes from Rhynchotus rufescens, assembly GCA_032273925.1. Taxonomy (NCBI): domain Eukaryota; kingdom Metazoa; phylum Chordata; class Aves; order Tinamiformes; family Tinamidae; genus Rhynchotus; species Rhynchotus rufescens. The sequence goes on along the minus strand of JAVCKT010032096.1, from coordinate 1,198 downwards.
GTAATAACATGCAGAAAGCCATAGAGGGATGCTGGATAATCTGATTCTTCCTGCGTAAGTCAAAGCCCTATAGTTCCAAAGTGTTTTGCATTCCCTCCTCACTCAGGCAGTCTGAATCACTCTGTACCGTGCTTGCAATGTTAAAACATTTTCTGCCGTGACCATCCTTTCATCTTCCCCCATGTAAATCAGAGCCACTTCATCATGATGGACGCATTCAGGGTCTCACTCATTACCAGAATCAACAGTGACATAAACCTCACGGAAAGACATCTCAGTTGATACAGAATCCCAGTCACGGAATAGCTTGGGCTGGAAGGGACCTCTGGAGATCATCTGGCCCAACACTCTGCTCAAGCAGGGTCACCTAGAGCAGTTTGCCCGGGTCATACACCCAGTCTGCCAGACAAGAGGGAGCACGGGAGGGATTTTTAGCATTGGAGTCTCATTGCCCTTGCTGTTTCCCTGCAGGCTAGCTCTCTGGTCCTGCTTTTGGCTACTTTCTCCAAGCACAGCCTGGAAACAGCCCTAAAGATTGTTCCTAAAGGCAGTATGGAAGAGGTTGTGTGAAATTGGGGCCAAAATTTATCTGTTTAATAATCTTGCTGTTAAACCTTATTATTGACCTTCCCTCTGCAGACAGTTGTGAAAAGTAGGATCTTCCAGTTGTAACTTCCTATTTTGTGCTAGAGTTTAGGACAAATCACTTTCTGGAGGACCCCCTTTCTATCACTCACTAAACAAGCAGCCTGAAAAGTCACCATAGCCTCAGTTGCTGTTTTGATTGACTAAAGTCATGTAAATCAGTTCACCTCCTGAAGTGGCCAGTGTCTGCACGGTCTGCGCAGGTTGTCAGCTGCTCCAGGCCCAGAGGTACATTTACGATGTATTTGCTTCTGTGCTCAGGAAATCATGTGTTGATGGATATCCTGGGGATTTTAGATATCATGCACTGCCATGAAAAACCTGTCTGTGAAGAGTCCAGATAATTGCAAAATGACTTACAATAACAGCACTGAAAACCTGCTGCAGATACTGTTGTTATTACAGTGCAGCTCACTCCACCAACCTGGAGGGAGGAAAAATATATAAAATATATCCATGCTTTTGATGGTGTGTTGAATTTTATACTGAATACTTACAAAGCCAAGGACTCACACGCTAGCTATAGCTGTGAAACAACCTAACCTTTGTAAGG
>JAVCKT010032092.1:0-18799 GCA_032273925.1 Rhynchotus rufescens | reverse complement strand
GGGGGTTGCAGGAGGGCCAGATAGTTTTCCTTCAGTTGGCAGGAATATCCCTCCCAGCAATATCATTTCCCAGGCAATGCTGGTGGACGTTGGTGTCATCTGCACGGTCATTAAAGTTTTTTCCTCCTCCCTTGAGATTAGTTTGAAATGCAGGACTCAGCAGAGCCCTTTAAAAGTTTTTCTGGTTTCTTTAGGAGGTCCTGAGCTATGATACCGCTCATGGTTGCTGGAAATAGAATCACCTCTGCACTGTAAAAAGAAATTAGGTTCCCTTTTCTTCAGTTACAATGTTATAACTTCTTACTCCATTGTTCATACAGGAATATATTAGTAATAGAAAGTACAATTATAAAATCTCTTGAGTTTGTGCATGAATAAAACCGTCAAATAAGACGAAGTGCTAATAAAATCTTATACAACTTAGGGAATATTAGTATAATAACGCTGAATAAAGAGTAAGTCATACATAACAAAAATACAGTAATACAATAAAAATAAAAAGAATGTAACAGCGGTTAAGTATTCCTTAATTAAAATCCTTTCCTTTAATGTCGTTTGATTATGTTCCTATTCCACCAGGGGTCAAAATTCATCCCTGGTGTGACTTGAGAAGAATGCTCCCGGAAGGATTTTTCCCTTTGATTAGCACTACTCAGAAATTTATGGCATGTTTCTTCTAAAGAAGGTCTGAACATCCTCTTCTGTCTGTCATTTGTCTAAACCTGAGCTACAGGTCCCTGGCTTCTTAACACTGTATCCTTGAACGTTCACTCCTGATACCAACGGTCTTGCTTGAACTCAGGCTGCAGAAGCAGGCTGTTACCCAGAGAATGCTGATAGCAGGAGCTCCCCCAGGCACACTGGGGCACCTACACTAGAATTAGGGGCACATTGGCTTGGACTGGGCACATGTGGAGCTGGCTCTCTTCACTTACAGAATGGGAGCCCACCCCACAGGGCAGGGCAGAGAGTGTTTCTGAGGCTCTCTAGGGCCCTGAAAGGATGGTCTCTGATACCCAACACATAGTGCTACCTTAAGGAGAAACTAGCATGGAAGGCTGCTTGCTGAGTAAGTTTGAGATAAACCTGATGGGAGGCTGATTAGAAATCAATAATCATTCTTTGTTTAAGTACCACCCTTGTTGCTTACTAATCAGCTTGCCACCTGAGCATCACTTACGGAGTGGAGCATTTTCAATGCTGCCCTGCCATGTATTAGATACAGTCAGGGATCTGCATGTGCAGGTTACTTTTTTATTAGGTGTATTTTTAACCTGCTTATCAAAATAAACCAACCATCACTTGCAGTCACTGAATTCATTTTACATTTGTTTTCGTTATTCTATATGGCCATTGGTGCCTGAATAGAAGAGCTATCAGAGTTCATTGATCAGACAATGAATAAGCAAGCAGGAACTATCACCCCTAAGCTTGTAAATGTCTTGCTAGCATTAGAAGTTCTTTTCTGTTAGTTTTACTAGTCCCTCTCACAATTTTCAGTTCTACTAGGCCTCCCTGAAGTTGTCTTTTTTGATACAAGTATGTCCACATCTGCCTAGAAATGGCTTTATAACTTGGAGGGTTGAGTCTTGTGTTACTGTTACGGCATTAATACGTCTCAAAAGACACGATGCTCCAGACAGCAGGTAGTGGGGCTTATGCAGTAAATCCTGTAACCTTTCTTGTTTTTATTCTGCTTATATAGCAGTGCATTATTCTGCTTACATAGCAGGAAGCATTCTGCTTCCTTCTTTATTGCCCCTATGCACTGGACTGACGTTTCAGTGATTCTTCCACCATAATGGCAAAATGCTTTTCTTCTTCACTGTGCTGGATGATTGTCCTGTTTAGCACATTCTTGAGCTTGATTCTTCACTTCAGGCTAATTATTTCACAATGTACAACTGTAAATCTAAACTGTAATATCAAACTGTCAGTATTTAGAGTCGCCCTCCCTCCCTCCCCTTTTTTTTTTCTTTTTCTTTTACAGAAACAGCAAACTGAGCATTCAACAGGGATAAGGAATGTTAACACAGTGCCTAGGGGGCAGCTCTCATTCAACTGTTGTTCAGATTGTTGTGTACAATATGTGACAAAGATTATTGATCAACAAAGTACCATGCTGCATGTCCCACACATCTTTCACTGTGAGTTTCCCTAGACTGTTGCCACACTAACATCTGAGTAGATCTATAGTTACCCACTCCTAGCTATAAGCTGTCAGTTATGTAGGATACAGTTTCAGTAACATCTCCTTGAAAAACAGCCCTTCCTTTTTCTACAGTTCCTTTTTATCCCTTGGGCTATAGGCTTGGAGTATTGTTTATAAAATTACTTAGGATCCTCTCAACCAGTATGTTTTTTCTCTCATTTTCTGCTGGAGACACTACCTTTTTTCAGTTCTCATTGATAAAGATATTTTATCAAATCTTCTCTTTTCTAAAACATTGAGGCTGAATGAGATGGATTTTAGTCTTAAGAGTGAAAACCTGTTTCCCTGCCAACCAGATACATGCATCCTGTAGTAGGCTATTCAAAAATGCCGGTTTGCAATCATGAAGTCTTCGTGTCAGCAGAGGCTCAGGTGATTTTTGTACTTCCATTTTTGTACTCTGAAAAATACATTTTGGACAAAAATTCTGGAGGAAAGTGATAAAGACCGTACAATGCTATAGTTGTCTAAAGCAACTAAATGACCTTGTATCAGTCTTTCCACAGTACAGTAGCCATGGAATGGAGTCCAAACAGTATATAAACTTGAGGAAGGAAAAGAATTTGGGAGATAGACTTTACATCTTTATTTGTTTTTTGTTTGTTTTTCTGTTGTATTGTTTTAAATTATGGATTGTTACTACGAAGGCTTAGTAAGGAGACTAAGAAGCCAGAGTGTTTTTAAGTGCACAGTGAAAGGAGAAGAGGCAACAGGCACAAGTTACAGCAAGGGAAGCACCAGGTAGAATCTGGGAAAAAATCACAATAAGGGCAGTCAAACATTGAAGCAAATTGCCCAGGGAAGCTGTTCAATCTCCATCCTTAGAGGTACTCAACGTCAGACTGGACAGGACCTAAGTAACTTGACAGAATTTGCAAGTTCAGACTAGCTTCGAAGCTGGCAGTGCCTTGTGCAGTGCACCAGGTGACCTCCAGAGGTCCCCTTCAAACTTCTGGAGTTAGAAAAATCTGACAAAATGTGTTGGGATGAGAAAGTAGAAATTGAGGGGATGAAAGGAAAGGAGAGGGATAATTCTTCTGCCTGTAGTAAACATTTGCTTATTTTTTAATGTTTCTCTTTGGGACTATTAGATTTAAGAAGGTGATGTTATGTCTAAACGACTCAGATTCACTCAGTCACATTCTAGTAGTAGAATAGCAGCAGCACATTTCGGAAAAGTCATTTAAGTTTACTTGCTCTGTTTAGTATGTATTTTCTTGAATCTTGCTCAATTTAGCACTGTTAAAAATGGATCCATAGCAATGAAGTCTTGAAATGTAGCAGGACATGGCAGGAACATGGATAACAATATGTTATTGTTGGGGGATGTTTGGGACTACATCTGTTTTCCAAAGAAAGTAAACTGTAAAGCAACGTCAAATGCACTAATGACTACATCTACTTTTGGCATGGTTGAATTTTGTTGTGGAGGCGACACCAGACAGGATTTTCAATATCATTGGCAGCCTGCTTATCCTTCATGACTTAAACTCATTCCTATTGATTTTTATAAGCATTCATTGATCAATTCTTTTGTAACACAGTCTGCCAATCATTTCTGGCATAAAACTCTAAATTTGGGGCTGGAACTGTGGGCTGCAACTCTGAGTTGCAACTCAGAGCAGAAGAGAAAGTCGGAAAGTGCTGTGGTGATTATGCTGATTTCTCTTGTTTGCTTTGGAGATTTTGGAAAGGGCTCTTAAGATCCCTGGGCAAGGATGGCAGGATGGTGGTCAGTGCTCTAAGAATAGCACTGAGAACATGCACAGCTTTAGCAGTGACATCGGTGATTCATGATTTATCTGATTCTTCCACTTCAAAAAATATTTCCTTGCATCTCTCTGCATGGCATCATCTTACATCTTCTCTCCAAGTTCTGCTGCATTAAAAAATCAGTAGAGCAGAAAGTTGTTCCATTTTCAACATAAGATGAATCCAGATTTTTCTGGATTTTATATTTTTAGGTGCTCTCAAGATCCCTGGTTTATACTGGACATTTATAACATTTCATTGTCCCTTCTAAAATACTGTTATGCTTAACTAAAAGAAATTATGTTAATGCCAAAATGAAAAGACTTTTAGTAGTAAAAATTCAAATTACTTCTGCCTCAATCAGCATTTTTCCTTGGAAATGCCTGGTAAACATAGCAGCACATTAAAGCCTTTCACATATGTATAGAAAGAATATAGCATCATTCAGTGGTCAGTGAAAGAGAAGTGCACTAAAGTGACATTTCAGTGTATATTTATGATATATTAATGTATTTGAAATGCTCTACTAAATCACTTTTCCTCTTTGCCTTCCCTTGTGCCTTTGCTATCTTATTCGTGTATAATTCCTTTCTTCCTGATGTGAAAACCCTCTGCTCCATACAGAATATGAAAGCATTCCCATCAATAAAATTACTGCTCCTCTGATCCTGAATGAGGGACAGAGGCTTGGGAAGAAATGGGAAATGACGATGAGAAGCAGGTTTAATCTACATAATTGAATGCTGCCAACCAGCAGCAATTGAAGTGAGAATTCAGTGTAGTAGCTCTAGCAGATGTTTACGTTTCTGGTTTCTTAACCCCCCAAATGCTCCCGTCTCTACTGAGGCTGTGAAATGGAGCTCTCTCTTTCACTCCTCCAGGTGATGCCTGCAGCGTTCCCACAGTACCAGGAATGTTCCTGCAAGAAAGGTGTGTGTTCACAGAGACCACTGTGCCATTCCCCATGGGATTTAGAGAATCCTTTGGGGATATCTCCTCCAGGCAGTACTCACAACTAGGGCAAGCCCCTGAGTGTCAGACTGACACCCTGGTTGATCTTGCTCATAATCTGAGGGCGGTTTCTGTTTCAGTGGAGATTTTGGTGACTCGTAGGGACTCATGCAAGTCAAGAGCTGTGCTGATTACTCTCTTCTTCAAAGTGGAGTAGTTGGCTGCAGGTCATCCTAAGGCTGGATATTTAGGTTGCTGGTCAATAGTTAACCCTGAGCTCATCAAAGATGGTGAGAGGGCTGCTGGGTTTAGGGAGACTCAGGTTTTACACATAAAGGCAAATATTTTCTCTTGCCTGACTAGCCAGCTGACAGAAGAAAAAAAGAGATTAGAGCCTCAGGGTGGGAAGGTTGGCTCTGTAACTAGTTCTTGTTCTCCTTGAGGTTGTTAATTAAGAGAAATGTAGAAAAACGGTGGCTAAGAAGCTGTTAAATGACGAGCTGCCACAGCTGCCCTCTGTCTGGAGTTCCCTCGCGCTCCAGAGGGCTCCCTCCTCCCTTGCTGCTCTAGACGGTTTCAGAAAGGCCCTGCAGTTCTTTACTGTAATTGTTGGCTTATTCAGTGAAGTTCTTATATAGTTTTTTTTAGAAGCTACTAAAATGCATGCATATATAGCCCTGGAGCCCTAGTTCCAGTTTTTGCAAGAGCTGCTGTGTTTAATTAACAGCTCCGACTGGCACACATGAAAAAAAAAAGAATACATAAAATCAGAGGTAAATACGCATACTTTCATCCAGAATCATCAGCGTGGAGAAGTAGCCTATCTAGCTCATTAACAGTCTCTGCTGTCTGTATCTCGGCTTGAGAACAAATTAGAGAGAGAGATGCAAGGGCTGCGGTGAGTGACGCCCCTGCACTGCCGAGCGCTCTTCGCTGGCAGTGGCTAGTGACGGGGGGGCAGCTCAGAGCACGACACAGCAAGAGCAGGACTTTGGTAAATACTTCAGGTAACACCATGGTAGAAGTTGATTCTTAGAGGCCAGAGCACATGCTCCTAACTATTATAGCTCTAGCATCTGCGTGAATAAAAATTTCTTTTTATAACGAAAATCCCGCAGGTGTGACTTTGGTTGCACATCAGGAATGGATCTGTTGCTTAAGGAGGAACCATTTCTGTGCATTTTCAGAGAAGCAAGCTGCAAATTATTTAACATTAGCAAAGCATTCTTACATTTATAGAGGAAAAGAGCTCACATGCTCCTACGGTTCTTAGTAATCACACACCCAAAGAGAGTGTTTCTTGCCACATGCCTATTTGATATCAAAGATGAATTCACTTTATCATATCTCTGCAAGTGGCTGCTAAATAAAATCAAAAGAGAGTGTATGCATTTTTTATAAATACATGTATCAGCTGTTTTCATATCTTCCATTAAAAGGAAATAGATCCAACGCTGATTATGTCATCATCTGGTACCAGCAGTGCAATTCACTTGTTATTTGAAGCTCAGTAGGAAAAAGTGCCATAGACCTGTTTCTCCGAGATTATTCAGCCTTCCCTGAATTGTAATGTGGCTTTCAAAAGCCAATTCAAAAATTGTGGTGGTGCATAACAAGATAAAGGTGAAGTTTCATAATCCTGTACAAAAGAGATATACAGAGAAGGGAGGTAGAGGAGGAGAAATATTTTTAATTTATTATAAACCATTGTAACCGATGGGATTTTTTTGCAGACAGTAGGCCAGATTACTATTGAAGTCAGCTGGAGTTGTACATGTTTCAGAGGCACTTGGGATATATAATTTTTGTATTTAGTCTCTCTTGGAGTTTCCTTTATCCTGCAGTGTAGTGTGGTGCCGATGTATTTAACTTTCAGTGTGTCATCTCAAATGGTTCGTCCTGGCTTAGGCCTGGAGGTGATGCTTTATGACAACCAGTTTCTCAGGTAATAGGACACAGGATAAGGATGGAAAGATGCACAAAGAGGAAACTCTATTTTTGCCCAACCTAGTTGTCTGTGGAGTGTTGCTAAACAGAATAGTATGCAAAGCTCTGTGATTTATCAAAGCCAAATATAACATACATAATTGCAATGCGAAAATACCTTGGCCACACTAATCTCTCCTTCAACAAGAAAATCCTGACTGTGCCTCAGGTGCCTCCAAGCCACTGCTGCCTTGGCGAGGGGCAACGGTGGGTGCTGAGGCAGAGTCTGCTCTGTGCTGTGTCCCTGCCAGCACCCTGCAGAGTGAAGCCCTGCTCCTGGGGCCGTTTCATGCCACTCCATGATGATGATAGGGTGCTCAGTGGCAATTAAAATATATATGGGACAAGCCATCTGTGGTGCATTTTTGTAACACCAAAATCATTTTGTATGTGATGTGGTCAGATCTTTGTATATGAGCAGTATGACCTCTTATATTTTTAGCTTGGTGCCAATTATTTTTTTCTCATCCCTCATTATCACACATTATATTAGCATTAAAAATGCTTAAATGGTATTAATTTAAGTGATTTTATTGCAATTTGTGGACATTTTCCTTTTTTTCATTCAATCTATCTAATGAAAATCTAGAGTAGAAGAGCAATTTCTTTACTAAGTGGGTCTGAGAATTGTATAATGGTTATTAATTAAGTGATTTCCCATGCTGCCATCATGCCAGCAAAATGCAAAGTGCAAAAATTTAGTGTACATAAATGTATTGACATTTCCTTAAATCACATGAAAAATAGTTACACTAATCATAATTGTCCAGTAGGAGGATAAAAGAAGCTTAGTTTATCTGCCGGCAGGCACAAGCCAATTACTCGAGAAAGCACGTTTGCCGTATTTCTGTTGCTGCTAAACAGAAGTGAAAACCTCAGAAGGAAGAAAACATACTTAATAATGCTTTTTATATAGGCATTTTCACAACTCTCTGTAATCCCCTTGAGTGAGGTGTGCAGGTGTCTACAAATCCTCTGCAGGACCACCTACAGGAGGAGCTTCTGGCGCTTGGGCTTTGGCTACAGTGCACGTAGCAGGAAGAGTAGTGCTGCAGGTTTAGCTGCACTTGTGCATTAAACTTGTATTGTGCATTAACTGTTAGGAGAACTGGCACTAGAGTGAGAACATAGCATCCATACAAATCTCTCTCCCCTTCTCCTCGTCTTCTGAGTAAGGTCAAGACAGAAATGTTTGCGTGCCTCCCCAGAGATTTCTAAGGGTAAGAAAGTGCAGTGAAAATTTACCTTCTCTTCTTGCACTTCTTGTACCTGTAAGTGTTGTGAAGGCAGTGGCTTTAAAAATGGATTTTTCTTTGTGGTGCAGTTGATAAAACTCGGCAATTACTGGATCAAATCTGTTATTTTTGGGCACCACCAGTACGTCGCAATCCATGACCCATGCAGTGCAAGTTATTCGCAGACATATCCACAGTCACCTTTTCTTACTTGCAATTCAGACAACTAAAACCACCCTGAGCACTTCCCTAACAGCTCTTCACATCATCAGCCGCTGCTGCTGTGACCACCTTTGTGTGAGGACTGATTGAAAGATTACAGCACAGGCGGCACAGGTAGATGCCTGCTAAAAATTGTCAACAGCCACAGCGACTACGTGTGTTGTTCATGCATAGAGAGCATCTCTGCGAATGCAGAGGCACAACTCAGGTGTAATTTGTGGATGCACCGATTGTCCGAGGACTTGGAAGGGCAGCTTCAACTGACCCCAGTTACTTCAACTCATTCCCTCTATCTTATTAAAGGAAGGGCGAGGATAAATAAGAGTGATAGCCATAGTGTGGGAACGTGCAGGGAGAAACACTTTGCAGATTCTATGCAGGGCCCAGGATGACATTATTTTTGCTCTGGCAACTCTTAAGAGCAGTATTTGAAGATGTTCTGAGAGAGACTGTGCTTGCAGACTGCTGGAACAGAAATTGGTGGACAGAGGGCTGGTAATGGAAGAGATAGCTGGAATAATATGAAACCCTAAAGCACAGTAACAGGATGTATTTTGTAATGTAAAAATGTTATGATGGCTGCTTTTGGAATAGGCTAAAATCCCATCTGAACTGCAATTGGCAGTTTGCTATAGCAGCTGGGCTTGAATTTCTCATAAACGGAGCCAGCGTTGTTTGGTGGAGGGGAAAAAGTCCCCCAAAGGGAAGGACGTGTCTGAACACTGCTCCTGCTGCATCTGAAAGAGCTGTCAGTCACCCTCCTTTTCCTGGGAGTTTGTCCCAATGTTATTCAGTTCTTTTCACTTCTGTCTTGTGTTCTCCAGAGAATTTTAAAGAAGCACATGTGCTTCGAGCTCATCAAATCCATTTTATTGAAGTGGTTTTCATAAACAAACAAATTTCTAGCTGATCTTTTTTTTCCACTCCCCATTAAAACTTTTCCTTTAATGAAACTTTGTTTTAGAGTTAGTAGAAATATTCTGGAAAACATCTTAATGTCTTGTTGGACAGCTGCAAAGTGAGGTGTCTGGTATTTTGCTGTTATTTAAATTGTCTTTGCATGAATTAACAAAACCAAAACATTTATTTTGGTTGATATATTTTGAATACGAGTGTGGGCTGATAAAATTCTGATTAACTGAAAAAAAAAACCCAATAATTTGGCTTTTTCTCCTATCTTGGGAGCAAACCACTTTGTTTTCCAGTCACTACTAAATGTTTTGTTTTTGAAAGCAGAAATATAAAAGTGAGAAGGCATGACAACTACCGAAATCCTCCGAGATACCCCTTAAAGTTTATTTCCCTTTTCTGTAGTTACTGTCAGTTGTGGTTACATTTGGTTCTGCCGTGTTTGGGGGCAAAGGACGTGTTTGATCATGACAAGTCACTATTCTATTTTTAAACCACCACCAGCAGCAAAATCCTGACTATCACAAAATTGGACCAACGTCCGTAGAATTAAATGGTAAGAATTCCCCATCTTTTTTGTTTGGCTGTGCGCTCTCACCAGCCTGTCCTGTGAGGTGGTATTATAAGTTTACCAGTGTTTACAAAATTGGACCGAATCTCATTTTAATCCCTGCCTGGGCTGGTCAGGATTTTGTGTGCATGCAGATGTGAGGGTCTGACCGTTCATTTGCCGTACTTTGTGCCTTGGGAAGAGCCTTGCTATAGTCATTCCTAAGCTCTGCTGATCTCATGCAAACCTGCTCCCCTTTGCTCTGGGAACATGAGTAAAACCTGAGGAAGAAGGGTGCTCAGTGTTATTCCTTGTTTTGTGCTGGGTCCCGCGGGGGCAGCAGCACCAGCCTGTGCCCTGCTTCGTGTGCTGCTTCGTGCTGGGCTGCCGCGAGCTGCCCGACCGCGCGTTGCGGCCTGAGAACGTGCTGCCCGTGGGCCCGTCAGCGACCCGCGGAAATGGGGAGGCTGCTGCAGCTTGTCCCTAAAGAGCTAGGATGCTGCTAGTCAGAATGACAAATGTACAACAATGGAAGAAATAATAATGAGAGTTATAAATTCATGCATTAATTCAATGTATAGGATAGGAATTATTCTAGAAGCATCTGATGTGACTTTGCAGTCTGTGCCAGAGCCCTTACAGGCCTGTCAGTGCTGGTTCCCATGCTCCCCAGATTAATCTCAGACAATGCTCGGCTCCCTTTTGCTGCAAAACTGGGCAATAATAGTCACCGTGCCATCGAATGTAATGTCTTGCATCATGAAGGGCAGAAAAATATTAACCACAGTTGGCAGAACAGCTGGGACTTGAACAATTAGCCTCTAGACACAAAGTTAAAGTTCTCTTCCTCAAAGCCATAGGGCATTTTGAGGGGAATTGCTTCTTCATTCTCATTTTGCTTTGCAAAAATTGTGTGAAAGTTGCAAGTTATATATAGGCATAGTACAGCCTCTAGCAGTAACCAGAATTGTGTTACCTGCGATTAATAAAAAATGACAACACTGCTTTTACATGGGTTATTTCAGTGTGAGGAGTCTGAGAAGCTGCGCTGCAGAGTGTGTTCTCGGTCTCACTGAAATCAGTGGCGAAAGGATGGTTGCTTTGGCTTACAGAAGAGCAGACAGCTTCTGGACCTGGCCTGCAAACTAGCACGGGGCACAGGTCATGTGCCACCGAGCTGCAGCCGCTGCCTGTTTGAGGAGCACCACACCCCTTTAGCGCCGCACAGGGAGCAGACAGACCAACTGCAGCTCCACCTGGTACCTGTGCTAGGCTGTTTACACCGAATAAAAACTCTGTAGACTAGTAATAATTGTTGCTTCAAGGCTCTGAGCCAGACGTGTCTCTCCTTTTGGTCCCTGTCTGGGGCATCTGTGCCGGAGGGGCCAGCTGAGAGGCCACGTTGCGGGCCGTGCGGCAGTGCTGCATGGTCCAAGGGAGTTTCCCCGTGAGTACCTGGGGGCTCAGAAAATCAGGAGGAGGTGAACGAGGGAGGAAGGCAGACCTTTGTGCAGGGCTCCGCAAGGTTGCTGGTGTGCCACAGCCTGCAAGGCATTTGCAAGCTGAGAATTCAAAAGCGGAAGCTGCAAATTTGCTCTAATTTGTTCTAGGTTTAATATTTAACTTTTAAAATGCCTTAGCCTCTGTGGGGGAAAAAGAAAAACAAACCACCACCACCACCACCAAAAATCCCCACAACTGTTTAGTCAGAGAAATTCCCATCTGTTTAGTATTGGTGGGTCCTCTCCAGCAAGTGCGGCATTGAGTCTTGTCTCAGTCGGTTCTTCCAAAATCAAGCACCTTCAGCACCGCCGTGCCCCTGCTCGCAGTGCTGAGGAAGTGATTCAGTGCTGCCTGAGAGCGAGGAGAGTATGTAATCGGTATCTGTTATGACTTGATTTCTGTGTGCTGTTTTATTTGCTTTTCTTTCTAAATCCCAAGACTTCCTGTGGAAGTAGCATCTATTTTGTGATCATATGTAGCCTATGGCAAAATAAGCATGGAAGTGGTAAAGAAGACCTAGTTATTCTCGGATGATTTTGCTTAGGATGAGATAAAGGTCACTTGGGAGAAACATGTCAGGAATTCTAGTGAGGCTGGCAGATATCTAAGATAACCAAAACACCAGAACACTTAGAAAATATTTAAAGCAATACGGAGAGGGAAAAAACCCTATTTGTGGAGAGGCAAAGTGTCCACTTGAATGCAAGTATCCGGATGAACTATCATCTGAATCATGTCTTCAGAAGTGGGCAGTACACACACTGCTAAAAACATCAGGTGTGAAAGGCTCATTCCTACTGCTGTTTGGAAATTCGGCAGTGTTAACCCACCCCTCTGCCCGTGTTTTCCACAAACACTGGTTTGCCCAACACACACGTACATGATCCACTGCGAAAACAAACATGTAGCTGAAAGAACAAGTTGTAGCAGATGCAAGCGGTAATACCACAGGCTGAATCACTCCTGAAGCTTTCTTTTCTTTTGAGGTGACACATTCCTGTTGAAACTGGAAGAATTCAATGTCAGTTATTACTAAGGTCACTGTAATCAGGAAATGTAAATGTAATAAGAACCATTTAAGCATTAACAGGAGTGTCTAAAAAATGCTTTGCCTTTGCTCCCCTTTTGTCTGATTCACAATGACACTGATTTTCTTTCATGTTATACAAGGTTTTGGAGTTTGTCTACTGTATAAATAAGTAGAAAAGCAGGAGGCAAGGGAAGCTCTAATTTTGGAGCTACACTAGTTGCTGGGTAGGTAGATATGTGGGATCAAGAATCATCTGTGTCTGGAGAACTAGCTGCATGAGGACTTGAATGCGATGCGTTTTTATCTGATTAAACTCGCCGAGAAGCTGACTGTTGGCTGTCAGCCTAAATCAAATCAGTGTCTAGGAGGGTCTCTTTGCTCTTCTAATTATATCAGAAAAGGCATCAATGTAATTGTTGCTAGTTACTCCTCTTCCTCACTGCAAAAAGGCTAAGAGCTAAATAGCAAAGCTGGAAGAATTGACTGGAAGAATACTGGGGAAACAACCTAAAATGCTCCTGACTTTTATTATTATTTTAATGTAGAAGTAAGTGTGATTTGCTTCTCTGGTGGAGGTAAAGCCCTTCTCTGTACAATGTGGATAAAGAATGAGTAAGAACTGGGCTTGGCGCTTCCAGAGGAAGCCTCTGACATTTGGAAATGGCAGAAGGTACTTGCAAAGGAGTTGTCACGCGGCTCGTCTCCCCCAGGGTTAAGCTTCAGTCTTACATCATCCTGCTTGTGGTTGGTTTTCAATTTAGAGCTGGACACCTTTAGAAAGGATGTCAATGTAGCATGGTGTTTCTGAATAAGCAGATAATGCCAAATTTAACTGTTATCTTTACTGCTTTGATCTTAGAGATGAGCTCCCCAAATCAAACTCTTGATTTTGCTTTTAGATTCTTTTGGAAAAATGCAGTTTGTATCAGACACTGATTTCATGATGGACTTGCATGCAACAATTTCCTCTTTTGGTATTCTCTATCCTTGCCATGCATATTCTGTCTTCCCTCGAACAGCGAGATAAAGTATTTCAAGCATTAGTAAGTTTTAACGGACAAATCCTTCCTACCAGCGCAAACCAAAGCAGCTGGGCTTCCCGCGCTCGCTCCTCGGTGAGCCCGGAGCATCCTTGCTTTACTGCTACTCCTGAGGACATGCGGCTCTGCTGCCTGGCGGCATGGCAGCTCCGGTCAGCGCCGCGCTGGCAGAGCGTGCCCTAGCTGAGCGCAGCCTCACGGGCTCGGCCCTCGCAGCACCGCCGCGTGCCCACTTGCTTCAGTGGCACGAGTTTGAGGCAGCCTCTCACTCGCATGGAGAGGCCACCTTCTCTTGTGCTCCATTCCATTCCTTCATTGGATCCAAGTGAGCGTGTGCACACTGGGAGGTCCACTTGGTTTAACTTCTAAATTAATACACAGAGGGAGGTGAGTGGTTTTAGGTTTAGCTTTGCTTTATCAAAGCTCAGCTGTAAAATCTGATTGGATTGGCATACTGACCTCCCAGATCATAGGCACAAATGGTTCAAAGAGCTTTTTGTCAATGTGAGAGAGAACTTCTCTGTGGCTTAGCACAGGCAATGTCGTTCCAGTTGCTTCTTTCTCTGGGAGCAGTGTGTTTGTGCAGCTGAGTGAAGGACAGCCCAGCTAAGACTGTCATTTTGGTCCTGAGTCCTTGTCCACTGAGTCCTTGTTCCCAGTGATGCTCTTGACTGCAACTGGATGGTAGGAAAGTCTGAAAACTGCTCTGATTTATGCCTGACAAATGTGTTACATACTTGGCCTGGGAAGGAGTACCAGCAGGAGGAAGGCACACACGCAGGCACCAAACATCTGGGCCAATAGTGCCTGCCTGGGTCAGTAGCTCCAGCATCGCGTATGTTGGTATGAACTTCTTGATTTCAGATTGGTAAGCAGTGAATTCAGTCACGTACCGAAGCTGAAGGTGCTGGACTAGCAGGCTTGGGAATGAGGCCCTTTCTTCACAGAAGAGGTTCAGCAGAGGCAATGGCAGTTTAGCTCCTGCAGACAGCTCTGTCGAAGTGTCTTTGTGTTGGATCGCCTTCTCTGAGGAGGCAAAGGGCAGTTCAGTCCTCATGGGCATTGAAGCCTTGGCCTTTCTGCTTAAATTGCCTACAGGAAAGACCATTAGTACTGCCTTTTTTTGTGCTATAGAAACAGTAAGAATTGGCTTCTGAGCACCATTTTTCCCCCCCCAGAAATGATAGCTATGATTTCTGCTAGCATTTTTCATTGTATTTTAAATTTTCTCTATTACAGTAATTTCCATATTATACTAAAGTACAGATTGTCACGACCAAATACTTTTGCTCTAGTACAGAGGTGGTTTCATTGAGAAGAGTTTTGTTAAGAAGAGCTCCTAAGTGGGCCGTGAGTCTGTCTCCCTTGCACAGAGGCAAGAAATGAGGAGGGGCTGCCCCACTGTACCCAGCTCATCTTGCAACCAGCACCCTCAAGCTGGGATGCAAAAGGTAACAGGATGGATCTCAGTCCCTCCAACCTGCTGACTCGTCCATCTCTGCTTAGTTGGTGCACAAATGGGCAGCGTAACCTCCATGAGGCATAAGATTAATAAAGTTTCATAATAGATAAAATGTGTTTTGCAGTCAGAGATGTGATTGTCAGGGTGGCTTATGACCTATGTCCATTTTTGACTTAATCTTATCTCCGTTTGCATTTCTTGGATGACTGTTTGCCATTCCCAGCTTGCACTGTCATTGATTACCAGTGCTTTTTACCTAGTGCTCATGTGACCTGGCCACAGCCACACAGGCCTCCATAAGCCTCCAATTAGGAGCTCTCTTGCTTACCTAAAGTTTTGTGTACAACACTGAAGATAACTCCCCATCTGCAAAGCCTGGGCATTGCGAAGCTCTGCCCTGCAAGACAGTGTTGACAAGCTGCTGTTGACAAGCACCCAAAATATTGCTCCAGAAACTGCTGGAATAGTCAAGAAGTAGACTCTCAAAACCCTGGGTGCCACGTATAGCACCTGAGAGGGGGAGAGCTGAAACGGTTTTGCCTCCTCATTGAAGGTTTTGCTGAGGACATGAGCCTTCAGTGAAGACATCCATAGAAAGGCATTCTTCCAGAACAAACAGATAGGGACAAAAGAGAGACTATAGTAAAAAGAAAGAAGAGATGATTGGAAAAAAAAAATAACAAGGGGAGAAAACTATCATCTCTTTGAATCTTCAACAAATTGTGGTCTGTTTTTTGAAACTGTGTTAACTCTGCTAAGATACAAGGGAGGCAGCAATGAGGTAGCAACGTCCCTGAAAAACCTTTGAAGAGGCGTCTTTGTTTGGTTTGTTTATACCAGATACCCAACACCTTCTTCTTCACTGCTCCATCAATGTACTAGACCTGAAGGAAAGGGGAAAGGTCTTTATGCTAATACAGCTTGATTAGTGTGTGAAACCAAAGCCTTAAGTCATGTGCATCCTATTTTTTGACAACTGCAATGAGATCCTTTTGCTACTACGCAAGATGATGGTAAAAATACTGTGAATTGCTGGAATTTCAGCTCAGTATTATGCTTTTGTTCCTATTCGCCTGTTAGCAGTTAAATAATGCCAAGATATAACAGAAACCAAATCCTTCACACAAGCTGCCCCCTGAGCTGGATTACAGCTCAGAAATACAGGGGTAAATGCAGGTTAGCTCCTTCAAAGGCAGTGGACCAAGTCCAGATTTATGGTAGCATAACCAGGTCAGAAACATTATGATGACTATTTCTGTGGGAAAAAAAAAGACAGGCAGATATTTGCTTATACTCTCCTGAAAGGGCTCAGAAGAAATTGTGTTCAAGTTAACAGAAATGATGGTGCAGGAGGAAAGAAAAACTGACTGTGAAGGATTTGAACCAGCAGTCATTAATGAAGCAAAATTCCCACAGACCCCAATAGGAAATTTGGTAAAGAATCACGGATCTTGGTAGTATCCGTGGGCCTGTTGTCAGAGCACTAAAGCAGTAATTTTACAGGGAAACAGGTGACTACTGTGAGTAGATTTACAAATTATTTAGGAGAAACAGTGCTACTAATAAGTAGGAAATACTGACTTTAGGGCGCTGCTTTTTATTTTGCATTTTGAGTCAGCTTATAACCCAGCCTAGCATTTAGATCACAACACACCAGCCTGAGAAACTACTGCCTGGGAAGAGAGCCAAGAGCTAAGAAAATTAGTGAAGGAAGAGAACACACACTGTAAATGCTGAACTTTAAAGAAGCTATATAGTAGCCTGGTATTTTTACAGTTTTCTTGGGATGGATACTCATTTCCTCAAAGCAGTACACTTTTATATGAACAATTCCTTTTTTGGGGGGATGAAAAGTGAAAGATTGGGCACTTCTGATTCCGTTCACTTTGCTTCCTCCCTCACTCCTTTTTCTTGCAACTGCCCCAGGTGAGAAATGGTCCTAGCTGTTTTACAGCAGAGTTTCAGGCCACTGAATTCCCGTTAAAACTTACAGACCCTCCTTCTATTTTGTCACTGAGATTTACTCTAGAAGAGGAAAAAAGATTGGTGGGGATGCAATCCTATTATTTAAGCTGTTCTTTAATTTTAGAAAATACTGTACAATTAGCTTAGTAATGAACAGAACTGTTCACCAAATGTATCGCTCAGTTCTGTAAAAGCTTCATTTTCTAGAAGGTTTTAGTTCTGCACCTTATTAGCTTGTCAAGATGAATCGTTACATGCATTTATTTTATAACAGCCCGTGTAATTACAAGAATAAAGCTTCCCTCACCCCACTGTATTGCATGCAAATGACCAAGAAGAGTGTAGTGTCCTCTGAGAAGGGACCACTGTACTTCATGGAACTTATCCCATGGTTAGGGGAGTACTCCAGAGTTACAGGATAAAGTGTAGAATTGCTAAAAAAAAATTTGCATTGTTTAATACTTAAAATAGGAGAAAAACTGCAATAACAGCTGGTCTATTCAAACTTACCGCCCAGAGATCTTCATAATCATTCCTAGAAATAAAATCAAGTAGTGCTATAAATTAGGAACTACAAGAGGTGAATTAAAGGAGTGCTGGTTGCACACCAGTGTTTTGTGAAGTGTGTGCCCATTCAAAGTTGATTTTAAAAGAGAAACATTTGAAATGTTACCACAAAGGAATTAATTGAGAGTCTCTCTAAAGCAGCAGAGCATTAAATTTGTTTTTACTCTCCTAAATTCTGGTGCTTATACATTAAGTACATGCACATCCCAAAGCCTTGGCTAATGAAATAGCCCTAAGGTATCAGGAAATTGAGATACTTTACAGCTGAAGGAAAGTGTATGCAGAATGTTTGAAACTTGGGGATGTTAAAGGGAAGGAATAACTCCTGTAAACTTATCAGAACTGGCAAATTGCTTTACCTCTGGCACTGAAAGATTGTGCTAGCACGACCAGTGATGAGGAAAGCTTTTTGGAATTGAAAATAATAAAACCCACTCCCATTCCTGCATGGTTCGCAAGGCGTTGTACACAATAGATGCTTAAACACAGCAGAAAGTTGTCTTTTCTTAAATGATAAATTGCTTTGCAGCAGAGAAACCTCACACAAAGTGATTTTATACTTCTATTTCCTATAAAATATGTGAATGGTTTTATGATCATTTAACTTTATTTTATTGCTTTTGTATAGATTCTTGTAAGAATTTCTTCAGCATTATTTTTGCTAGTAGAGTAGTAAAGTAGTGATAGAAATATTTTTTTTGCATTTCTATATATATTATATACTTTACCATTCAAAATCATTATGGACTTATTAGCTTAGATAGTAGTTGCTGAAATAATACACAAAAACCCAATTTAAATAGCTGTATTGCTTTTCTGAAGAGACCTAAGTGGAAAAATGACCAGGCGGGGCATTTACATAAACAATAACTCTTAGAAGTTTTATATTAGAAAATAAGTATAATAATTAGTATAATAATATATAATTATTGTATTATTACCACCAGCAATAATATGAAAAATTACCTAGGCAACTAGGCAGCGACCATAATTTTTGTATCGACGGGATGCAGAAGTATTTTCAGGTGTAAAATGAAGGGGTTCTGGTCAGCCCATCCCACCCTCTGCTGCATATTGAAATGCAGAGAAGCTGCACTAGCTTTATGCCCTGTGCCTGCGTGGGAAGCTTCTCTGGAGAAACAGGGCCATTTTTCGGTGCCTCTTCTTTGCGGGAGCAGCCCAAAAGGAATGGAAACGGCCAGAGTCTGCTTTATCATTTCAGACTCTTCATTAAAAGAAAGGTGCATGAAATTCCTATGCTGACATGCAGCAGGTGCCCTGCATATGACTGGCCAGATATTTTATCAGCAATAATCCATTACAATTCAGACGTGGTTCTTCTACAACCACGTGTGAGACACGAGCAAGCGGCGGGGTTTCCCGCACACGTACAGCGTGGCTCCTCGTCGGGCCCG
>JAVCKT010032090.1:0-15586 GCA_032273925.1 Rhynchotus rufescens | reverse complement strand
TCTTTTACTGTAGTTCCTTACTATAAGTTGTCAGAGAGTAAAGCAGAACAAAATCTCAGACTGATTTTCATATGAGAGGAGAAGGTTCCAAGAGCGTAAATAATGATGTTGAAAGGAAACGGTGAATTCTTTACAGATGTTTATATTCATCATTTCATTACAGTGCAGACAAATACTCAGATAAGAGGTTTCTTTCTGACTTAAGGATATTTTTCCCCACTTCTTTGATGTTTACGTGTGAGAGAAACTGTATGTGTGCATGTGTGTGTTGTATACAGGCACTTTTTTTTTGAGAGGAAGAGAGAAACAATTTTACGGAAGAGAACAGAAGAAAAGAGTGCAGATGAATCTGATCACTATTTAATTGTGTTTCTGATTATTTTCTGCGGTGGAGGAATATTTTCTGCTGTGTATTTCTAGAGTGGAAGAATTATATAAAGATTCTAGATCTTCTTATTAAACTGTTTGGCAACTCTCTCACTTCTCTAAGCCCCATTTTCCGCTCCACCAACCAGAGATAACATATATGCCTACTTTACTATGATATACTCAGAATCAATCCCTTACCGTTTTCAGATGTTCGAATAGGTAAATATGAGATCCTTGTTCGACAAAGAAAATGCCCTAACACAAAATACCATAAGGAATTCTGGACCACTTTTGGGGGAAAGTCATCCAGGAACAATTTGAAGCTTGTGATTGCATCCAGAAAACATATAAAACATATATATTTCTTTTTTCAGATGGCACTTAGAGTTTATTCCTGTTTTTAATGAAAATCATCTAGAACTATCAGCCTTGTTTCCATATCAAGTTGTTGGTTCAAAATCCACATATCTGTCTCAACACCCAAAACACTTCAGCTCACAAATTGCACAAGACATCAGCACATCGCTATTTGGCTGTTAGTCTGGAAACTTTGGAAGATTAATATTTAGTGGAAGGCCTTGAAAAGAAAGTGGAAGATTTCTGGCTTCATAATGACATTTTATTAACTGTTTTGAACTTTGATGTAAAAAGAATCACAAAGGAGGAGATTTTCAAAAGTGCAAGTGGGAGCAGAGTACTTATCTGCCCTTTCAGACAACAGAAACATGTATGAATAGCCAATAACTTAGATATTGCATCTTGCCATTCAAGTTTTATGTTTGTTTGTCTTTCCAAAAGCTTTTTTCACATTTGCTAGATTTCTAATTCTGAGCAATTAGTTTGTTGATATATTTTTTAAGAACATTAAGCTTATATCTGTATGAAATGAAAATATTTCAAATGCTCTCATTCTGGAAGCCCAAGTAAAAGCATTTGTTTCTGTCCAGTCAAGATACTCAGTAGAATTTCTGGCTTTACAGAAAGAAAAGTCCATTATACTGATTGGTCATTAATAGTGAGTCAGTGAGAATAACTGAAATAGCCCAGGGGTAACGCCAAAGCTACAGAATCCATAGTTCCAGGGCAAGCATATATCTTCCTTCTTTTATACCCACTCTACTTCTTCCACACTTTCCAAATTAAAAACATTAATTAAAAGGTCTTTTAAAGAGACTTTTCAAGGATGCTTCTTGATTGTAAAGTATTACAGGAAGCCAGTATCTCACAAAAACTCCAATTTAGTTATTACTGCCCTAAAAATAAGTACTTAGAACTGTTAGGTATAAAGAAGAGTTTATATCATAATGTAAAACTAAAGTTTAAGAGAAAAAGAGCAAATAGATACAGGATATCCTATACAATATTGTCATCCCAAAGGTTCTGGATCACTCGTGCAAAAACCTCTGTACTGAGCAGATATACTAACCACATTATGTATATTGTGTTACATGAGCGGGCTCTCATTTCAGCATCTGTGCAGATCCAGTGTTCTCCTATGATGACAGGGCAGGATTGAGACCCGTTAAGGTAAACAAGAGCCCACTTTGACCTTGTGATATTTTTAAGTGATATTTTGTGGTACATGCTGCCCAAAGCTGAGACTGTTTTTCAAGAAAGTTAGCATTGCAGGATTCTTTCTGTACAGCAATAAACTACATCTGCTCCAAACGAGAGCATCAATGACTGCTTCTGGGTTTTGTTCTGTTTTTAAGCAGTCTTTTTCAAAATAGGCAGAGCAGATGAAAGAAACAGAAAAAGAGGAAGAGGAAGAAGAGAGGTACTCCTGCAGATAAAATTACAATACTGAATTCAAAGCAATAGCATGTAAAAAGAAATAGGTGAGTTTAGATAAATGAGGTACCTGTTCTTGTAGCAGCACGTAGGTCAGTGTTACCTTGTTTATGAGCATGTCATCTTTTGTCCCTTGCTGGCTTGGTTCTTGTTGCTTGGGAGGAACAGCTAGCAGTTTCTTTTTCCTTCTTTGTCCAGAAAATCAAAGAAAGAAAAGTATTAGAAGATGAAGGCAGGAATGGACTATTACTATTTGTGTATTATCTAGTACAACAGAAACCCTGTATTTGCCTGCATCAAGTGCTATGTAGTAAACATAGGTTTTTTTTAATTATTAATGAAACATACTAGAAGAGTTAAAAATGTTCTCAAGATGCCCTTTAATGCTCTTCAGCATGGACTCAACATTCGGGAACTTTTCCAATTTAAGTTTGCGGAAGTGCTACACTTTTGCTTGCAGGTTCATTTCATATATGAATCACAAGCCGTCAAATCATAAACAATTCCTATCTGTTGCAAAACTCTCTGCTTGCTTGTGCGTAACTCCCAGTGCAGAGCAAAGTCTCAGGCTCTGACACCATTCCCTCCTCGTGCAGCAGCACCCGTCAACTAACATTACTCACATTAGCGATAATGAAGCAACAGAAAGAAAGCAAAGAGCTGCAAAGTGGGTTATTACAGGTCAGACCACAACTCTGGCTGCCCTGGTAGGTAGCACAAGCAATAGTAAATAGTATTTTAAAATCCAAAGAATGCTCTGTGAAGTCCGTACACAAAGCCAGCTAAAACAAATAAGTTAGACCTTCTATTTAGGAGACTTTAGAGCTCTTTTTGCAGTGCAGGCTTTGTGTGCAGTGTGTTGGCACAGAGCCGTTTGCAGAGGAGCTGCTTTCTTAACAGAAGCAGGAAGGTATTACTGAGCTGCACGTGCCTTGGTTGGCTCAGTTAGGCTAGCCTAACTAGGTCTTCGAGATGGCTGTCAGCAAGGAATAAAAGTTACCTCTGTGGATATTGGCTGTAGTTTTTGGTTTTGTACACACAGCATTTCCAACAGTATGGCAGTGAATGGACGAGGTTCTTTATGTTGCAGAGAAAATCTTATCTGGTTAAAAGAACAAACAGAAACTAGACTGGTATATATTAATGCAAACAATTAGAAAGCAAATTCTGGAGAAGTCTGTGTGCTGCTACACACCCGAGTATGTAGGTCTTAGTTGGATGAGAGAAATGTCGGAGGTTTCGATGATGAAATACTGAAGCTGTATTTCCTTTAGGCAGTGGGCTTGCAATGGCTTCAGCTATTCTGACCGTATTGCAAGAGCATTTTTCTTGAAGAGCTGATTCTCAGAATCATTTAACTAGGAGAAAATCCATCCACCCTTGCATTTAAAAAATGCACTTCTCTACCTCTTGCAGAGCTGAGTGTGAAGAGTGAATGTTCTTAAATACTTTCTTAAATACCTAACATTCTTAAATACCAACACGAATATATAAGAAGACCAAAATGCATAACTGGGTAGGGTTTGCAGTCTTCTGCCTGTGTCAATCCCAGTATAAAATAGAAAGAGGAGAGTTTATTAAATAGACTCTAGAAGACAACTAGAACACACCTTTCAGGATTGAGGCCTGAGAGAAGCAACTAGGAAACCGTTTCTATTCATCCTTTTTATTCCTAAATCAGGAAGGTCCATCAACATCACACGTAGCCTTGTGGCTCCCTCATGCACGCTTCTCTGCACATACAGAGTATTGAGTGTGACTAACTCTTCAGTTCCAATAGACGGGATGATGCCAAACGAGAGCACAGCAGAGAGCTGCCCTGTACAATTTGTGCCAACAAAACAGACCTCGGTTTGAAAAATGTCAGTCTGATCAAGCCAGACACAGAAAAGAAATAAACTTTATTTTTTTTAAGGATAGAGTTTGATTATAGTCTCATGGTCAGTGAAACTGCTGCAGATGTTGTGCAGAATGGATTTATGAAAAGATTGCAAAAGTTTGAATAATGTAGTCTGCTTTGTACCAGTTCTGAGTGAATGTTATTCTTACTGTCAGTTGTTCCAGAGCCGTACAAAGCAAAAGTAATTTTACCATTAGAAAAGAAATTATCTATGAGGATATTCCGATACCATAAAGTCAAGATGCAGGAGGCCACATGGTGGCCTTAGAGAGAGAGTGAAGATAATTCTTTGGGCACTTATAATCCCTCCGGTTTTCTTTTTTTTTTTTTTTTTTAAATATGTTGTGCACACCAACTTAGCTTTTGCACTGATTTTGCACTGCTTAATGCAAACAGTTCATGAAAATGTTTTTTGAAACTGAAGTTATAGAAAACTTGTACTTGCACTCCAAAGACATGCACCTCATATTTGACATTGGAAGGGTGTGCTCAGGAATTTATTATATCAAACTTGCATTTCAAAAAAAAAAAAAAAACAAACAGAACAGAAAAAAAGATTGTGGACTCTAGCTAGTAGAAGAATAAATAACACTTCTGAGATATGACTACTTTACAACTGTAAAGAGGTGTGGCAAAGTCAAGAATTAAGTAATTACAGGTAAATCATAGTAGGGTAGATCACAAAAAGAATTGTCTCTTCTTAGAGATTTTAGAGATCTAAGGGTCTTAGAGAGAGGCCCTTAGAAATGGGCCTGCAAGCAAGAGAAGGGGTTATTAATATCTTGCAAAATCCACTGTGCATCCTTTATGCCACAACATGTAGCATTTTTGCATAGACAAGAGAAAACAAACTCTAATTGTTTCATATTTCTGAAATTCTTTGTCAACGCATATACGGCAGAAACAGAGTGGAAAATCTTGTGACTGTAAAGGTTGCAACTAATTTGATATCAGTGATGACAGTAAAAAGATTTTCATTTTGAGTGACAATTGATGTTATCTCCTGTGCAAATATTGCTACATTTTCTCTGAGCCAGGAAACAGGATTAACAATTGCTTTTGCACAACTATTAAACTTTAATTCAGAAAGTAAAAGAGGAAAACAAGAGAAAATGATAGTAAATCAAACTAGAATATGACAGTGGAGGTCAAAAAGTCTTTTTTTTTTTTTTAGATAAAAGTTACCTAAGATTTCACAAGCTTGGCATTTCTTTCACATGTATGAGAAGGTGACTTCTGTCAGAACTTTAACTGGCAGAAATTCGCCGGGTAGCTTACTGCCGCGTCTCCCCATTTGGCAAATTTGCAAGGTTAAATTCCGCCTTTGTCTCCGTGGCCTAACCAGCAGCCGAAGGGATGGATGTTCCTCCGCCGCGCGCGGCGCCGCGCTGCACGGCCAGCACTGCCAGCGCCCTGCCGCCGTGCGCACTTAACCCTCGGCCGCCGCAAGGCACCGGGGGAGCCCCTTGCCTGCTGAGCACATTCGCTTCTTATTAACCTCCGGAGCAGCTAAGGATGCCTGGAGTTTTATGGGACTGAGTTCAACAAGATTCGGCCTACAGCATCTAAATCTTCCGTGAGTTATGCTGGAAGGAAAGGGGTGCATTAGAAAACATACCTGCCTGAGACCAGAGTCCGTGCAAAACATCAGGAAAGCGGCTTGCAAGAAAAGCCATAGCAGCGAGATTAGCAGAGCCTGGGCAGTGCCCTGCAGACCTGGCGCGACAGGGTTTCTCTTGCACAGTGCTTGCTGTCCCACAGCACAGGACCTAACAGGGAATGCCAGTGATATTCAATTGAAATCTGGTGTAAAAGAGAACTCAAGACTGATAAAATATACAGTAAGTCGCCATTCATAACCCAAAGGTTACATGGAAAAATGCAGGAATAATCGACTGAGCTGAAGTTGTATCTGCAAATTTGTGATTGCCAACAGAAATGTGTGTTGTAGATCAAGAAAGTGTAGTACATGGTGTTTTAAAGTAACTGGGCAAGACAGCAAAGGGTATCATTACAGTACAATAACTAAACCTTTGGAATAAAGCCTGATACAATTCTTTGTATTGGTAGGCTAAATATGAAACTCCAAACCCTTTCTGTAACAAAGTGTCTTTTTTATATATATATATATATATATATGTATATATATATATGGAAGAAAGTTTTGTGTGTGTGTGCGTTTTGTTTTGTTTTTGTTTTTTCTCCTGAAAATCTTGAAAAGTTACAATTGTGGTTTAAAATAAGTAACTCCCAAATTTTCCTTTGTGGTCATCAATTCCCCTTCTCTAAAGAATCTCATAAACACAATGGGCCCAAAGCCAAAACAAAAATTAAATGCTTGTGTGATCCTCAAGGGAAGGCATACTTTAACTATGAAGTGCTCTCACAAGAAACCTTGTAAACCTTACATGAAAGCAAATGATCTAGAGTTTGTGGCATTCACGTTTGTTTCTTTGACAGCACTGTTTATCAAAATAGCTACAATTTACAAGAAAAAAAAAGCTACTTAATTTTGACTATATTGCTTTTCTGTCGGAAAGGAACTATAAATAATAAGTTTTTGGTTCAGTTTGCAGCTGATCTGGTTTGTTCCGCAGCAGTCAGTTAATCCCTTCAAAGTATCATCTACTCGTCAGTTCATTATTTCCTCTGAGCATAGATGGAATATATTAAAACTATTTGGAAGCATTTAAAAAGAAAAAAAAAAGTTGGGAAAGAATAGGACCCCTGCATGACAGCCCTTTAGAGAATTTAAAAAACTCAGATACTTTGTTGTATTGTTTCCCAAGATATTTCCACTGTCCTTTCTCCTTTTCCTCATCTACAGTATTTATCTTTGTTTTTCTTATACTCATGTAAGGAACTGCTCTTAAAAAAACAAGTCAGGTTACATCTGACAGCTATAGCTGTGCTTGTATTACTCTGATAGTCTCTAACTTCTTTTTGCTTTTGTTGCTGGTTTATAAGAGCCGGCTGTAATTTGGTAGCGTGCATTTAAAAGGAGTGGCAGTTTAACATCAAAAGATACACTAGGAAAGCTCTCAGGCTTGCACGGAGTTCCTACATACACAATATGCTATTATTTGCACGGCATATGCATAACAATTGGCTGAAAGTATTCAGTTTTCCTTGCCAGAAACTTCTCTGTCCTGTGTATGGGCCTGGACCTTTTACAGTTGGAGGTTTAGATTTGGTCTGCTTAGAAAGACAGAGGCAAGATTGCTCCTGGACTTCAGTAAATCTGGATTTCACTCAGAGTGAGTAACCTAACAGGACCGGAGAGAATATCTGCTGTGTGCAGCTAAATGTCATTGCATCTCAGAATACTGTGCCAGACCACCTCATGTAAATGTGTCTTATTCACAACTAGCCTAAAAAATGTATACATTATTAATGGATATCAGAAGCTTGAAATTTTTAGTCCAGAGGAGAAAAATCTTTGATTTATTGCACGCTACAGGTATCAGAAATAGACCTTGGTTAGTCAAGATGTATACAGTAGAATACATGGAAAACACAGCTGTTGTAGACAAGGGGAAATATACAAGGCTGAACATGAATCAGAATGAAGTAAAGCACTAGATTCAGTTTTATATTAGCAATTTTACTTGACGTTATATGCAAACAGAGGATGATTCAAACAGGCACAGAAGTCATAGCAATCTAGCAGCGATAAACTAGCCTATGGTTATTCAGGCAGTATTGGGAAACAAGTCTGTGAAGGTGGTTATGTGACATGGTTACCTATCACAGCATTGGATTCATGGCCTCAGTGCTAGGAGGTCCTTTCCTCTTCACGTTCTTAGTTCCTGAAATAACCACTGGACTGCAAACTGACACCATGACTTCATAAGAACAAAAATTATAAAGTGTTGTGTTTACATACTCAGCAATTTAAACACATTTTAAAAAGGAAGATCATAAATAGTGTTATATTCCCACTTTTGTTGGAAGCTGAAAGGCATTTGAGGTTGGTGCTTTCCTCGGAGCCTCTGTTTCACCTCTGTAGCTGTGCCGGTTCTGTAGGTTCCCAGAGGTAGGTATGGCTCTGGATGACTGACCTCTCCAGCCCAGCCAGTTGTCACCCACAAACACAGCATTACAATAGTGTCACTCTGAACATTATAATTCCTTTTTGTGACTTTTCCTCTGCTGTTCTTGGGTGGCCTATGGTGGGCTTGTTTAGGACTGCAGTCCTGGAGGACCCATTCTGTTAAGAAAGCAAGAGCAGTGGAAGCTGTACCAGCTTTGTTCCCCAGGGCTACCCAAAATATCCTTCCACCATGAGCTGCATTAGGACCAAGCTCCTGTAATCAGGAATTATGCTGGACAGAAAGCACTGCAGTAGGCATGCCACAGAGCTTTCCTGCATTCTCCCAGGGCTCTCACTGGGCCAATTTAATAGGATGCTGAGGGAGAAATTACTCCCTGGACAAGCATAAGGGGAGAAATAAAATGTAATAAGCAGTGAAAACTCTAATTTGGACTGAGGCTTGGGAGCAACACAAGATTAAAAGACTGACTGCACAGACTGACTGCCACAGACTGCAGTGAAATCAGAATTTTACCCCAAAATTTTAATGGCACACAGTCCAGGCCAGGATTTATGGCCACCCTGCATAGTGATATCAGAGCGCACAAAGCTGTATTTAATCAGATTGGGAGTGGAGAGTCAGAGAGCGCTTGTCGGTGGTGAGTAGCTTCAATAAATAGTGCCTTTTAGAGCCTCTACAAATGTGTTCCACCACCTTTAGAATAGAAATCACTGCACCCCAAACTATTAATATCACCTTTTTGTTGGTTTGTTTGTTTTGTTTATTAGACTCTGTTCTCCAGATGGTATTTTGTCACTAATTTCTCAGCTACGCAAATCCACCTTCCAGCCCCTCACCTCCTCAATTCAGATTTATTCCTTTACCATTGTAAAAGCTTAGTTAATGCCACCTGGCCATTAAGAAATTAGAAGATGAAACTTGTTTGGTCCAGGATAGTGCAATTACTGTACTTCCAGTACAGTACTCACAGCCTACTTTTTCCAACAGTCGTTTATCTGATTCTTGCTTGTTGCACAGTCCTGGACAAATCACTTAGCCTCTGAACCGCAGTTTATATATCTGCAAAATAGATATAATAATAATTACCTACTTCTCATAAGTGTTGAGTGGTTCATTAGTGTTCGTTAAGCACTTAAAATCCCTCAGATGAAAAGCATTAAATTAAAAAAAATAAATAAATACCAGAAAGAGCTATTACAATAATCTGTCTGGAATTGCGTATCACATATAAATTCCTCTTCATAAGAATCCTGTGATCGCACAAAAGTTCTCTCCTAAAATTATGTCCGGTCTTGGGTTAAAAAGTTCAAGGATGGACAATGTGATATCCCTGGCCAGCTGTAACTTGGTGATACAATAAAACTATTTGTTACACAACTGGGTCAAATTTGCTGTGCTTCAGCTTTTATCCCTTTTGATTTCACTTAGCTTTTGTCAGCTACAAAATAAAAAAGAATTCTTTTGTAATCCAGTATCTTCTCCACTAGTTGAT
The DNA here is from genome assembly GCA_032273925.1 of Rhynchotus rufescens. Taxonomy (NCBI): domain Eukaryota; kingdom Metazoa; phylum Chordata; class Aves; order Tinamiformes; family Tinamidae; genus Rhynchotus; species Rhynchotus rufescens. Next base: position 5,979 of record JAVCKT010032090.1, on the reverse strand, counting down.
GCTTTTGATTCTCTCTTACTAAAACTTCTCTTTGATAAACTGAAGCAAAAGTGCAACTATGGGAGGTCAGTAATAACCTGCTTTTCTATTTTCTATTCCTTCCTGAAGATCTTCACTGAACATTTCCAAATTTTCATTTTTTATGATTATTAAAACTAAATGCAAACGAGCTATCTTTCTTCTCATGAATACACATTTCCCTACTTATGCTTCTGACTACTGCATTATAAGATATGAAGACATGATAAGTCATAAGCAAATAAACAAATAAAAACAGATAAGCAAATAAAAATGGAGTTTAATAATCACTTGATTATTCATCATGATTCCCCCTTTCCTAAAAGCCACTGTTCTTTAAAGAGATATATAACCTCTCAATCTGTCAAAATGACCAACATTTTGTTTTCTGTATGCTATGCTTATAACAGTAGCATAGATGAACAGTTTGCCGTTTTTTAATCCCCTCAGGCATCGTAAATAGTAATACTAGACTCTTCATTCACAGGAGCAGCATGTGCCAATCCAGAGATATTCCTCTATCCCAGATTTTTTTTTTTTTTTGAATTTTGGCCAGACCAAACATTTGAGTAAGTAGCCTTGCTCTCTCTGCACTCTATTTTTGTAGATTTATATGCTTTAGTGGTTTTTTCTTGATCCTGTGTCTTAGGTGTCTGCATCTTGCAATGATTTCTTTCATAAGATTTTTTATTCTTCCCCACATTTTCTTTTTCTCTGCTCCTTTCCTGCTTCTTGTGCTGTTTCAAGCTGACTAGAACAGTCCTCTCCCCCTCACCCTGTTTTGTTGCTTTTCCTTAAGAACATGATCTCCTTCTTTTCCAGTGGCATCTATTCCTTTGGGACTGCCATCTTCATGCTCATCCAAACAATGAATAAGCTGTGTTTGATTCAGTTTTCTTTACTTTGCGTTGGTTAGATGAGTAGCCATATTTTCCACCTGGAAATATATTTCATATTTAATAACATCAATAATATTCTTGATTATTTTTATTTTTTATCTTTTTTTTTTAATTTAATGGTAAATATATCAGAGAAAAAAAAAAAAAAAAAAAGACTCCCAGAGTTAGATAGAAACAGTCTTATGAACAGATACAGTACATCTAAAATAAATTATACACTGTGGAAAACAGAAAGAATGGCTCCCTCTGGTATATTCTCCAGTGATTTTGGTGGTGGAGTTTCAAATGCCAAGTGTTGAATCCTCGCCTTCCCTTCAGAGGCTGTTTCATAATCTTACAGCTCTAACCATGAAGATTTTTACTCTGACATTCAAACTACATTTTCTCTTACTTTAATCTTTTGCCATCCCTGCTAGCTGTATCCCTAAACAATTCTTCTGCCTTCACGGGATTTACACTCTTTCAATACATGTGTTTGAATTTAATTAGAATAAGTTTCAAATCAAAATGATCAAAACTAGTTGTGACTCTGTCTTATTGGACTAGGTTGATGTGACCTGACCCATAGCGATTTTGCAGTTATTTCCACAGAGAGAGAAAAACAATTATGTTAAGATACATGCACTTTAGCTAATGCACTAGTGAGGTCATCAGGAAAGAAAACAGCAGAGATGGCACAGGCTGTTATACCCATATCACACCATCCTGAAGAAGCAGAGAGCATACTAAAAATACAGTAGAGATGTATACATTGGACTGAGTACCTCAAACAGTGAAGTCAGTGCTCATTTGACATCGAGGACTTTTTTATGCTTATCCTGCTCTGACACCTTTTTTTCCCAAGTGACCCTGACGACTCTCACAACAGCTAGTGGACAAGGCAAACCTTTGCTCTGACCCAGTGCAGCTTCTCTCATGTTCTTAATGCAACAGGATCCACTGCACAGGGCCACTAACTGCAGCATCTGTGCAACATGCAAAATCTTTTAGTCCAAAAATTAGAAAAAAAAAAAAATCCCACACTCTTTAGATGGATTATGGCCTCTTTTCTTGAACTTTTGTAAATAGCAGAGATGACTGATGTGCTTAAGATCGGGCTTAGGTTTATTTTAACTCCTTGTAGGCAAAGATCTCAAAGTAAATATCAATCTAAGACCACAGAATTCCTCTGGGAAACATCCCTGATTCTGGATTATTTTAATAGTTTTACAAATGCATATAGGCTAAATGAACAATTCCACTCAGCTCTGTCATGGTACCATTCCTGCATTTGACTGGAAGGCTTGAGCCCATCGCGTACATGTGATGTCCCAGTGAATTAGTATTATACAAACAGAGGTAGGCAGACTTGCTGCCACAGGGAGGTTATAATTTTGTTATTATAAAATGAGTCTGTGAATATGTGTGGGCTTGTATATATTGTATATATATTTATGTATCTATACGTAAGTTTATGTGTACTAAAAAGATGTGTTCCTGCACACATAAAAAGCCACAACTCAATTCACAAAAGCAAGAATCCTCACAAATTAAAAAATAAAAAAAAAAGACCTTCACAGAAAAGTGTTTGGCTTATTAAAGAGCCAGACCTTCTGTTTCTACTTCTGCTTACCAGCCTCCTCCGGAGGAGTGCAGCTTCTGCATCCCAAATGCACACCGCAGATGTGGGGAACCAGGTAGCATATTACGTATAGGCATAGGGCAGCCACTCTTCATGATGTAAGCTGCCTTACAACCCTTTCCTTCCTCCACCTGCAGACATGGTGCTGTTCCAGAAAGAGGATCAGGTTGTCCCAAGCCACCTTCTGATGCCCATGCCCACAGGCTGCCCTCTCATTCTGAACAGAAACTTCCATTCTGAGTCGCCCTGCTAGTTTGTGGAGAGGCAGAGTCCTCACCAGAAACTTAGGATCTTAACCAAGGCCCAAACACAGTGAAAGCTGGTTTATCTGAAATGATAAAACCAGGCCAATATTTTCCTGTCGCTTCCAAATTCAGAGGAGCTGTGCACAAACAGTAATTGTTCAACATATTTTAATCCTCTGCCTGAAGGAAAAATAGAAAATGAGCAAATGTTCAATCTGTGCCATAGTGAACAATTCACATACAATTACATTTATTTTATTGACAGTCAAAATGCATATCCAAAATGGGCAGACTAGGACACATACGCATATGTTTTACACACCCTGGGTATCAGAAAAGGGTGCAAGCAAGCAGGACACATTAGGAATGGACATTGGGTGCTAACATCATCAAATGATTTCATGTTGTCTATGGCTGACTGTAAACTTTTGTACTACTTTATGGATCCAGAATTCTCCAGCCAGCAAAACAAATGTGGAAAATACAGTATGGTCATTTGTGGGATCTGATTTACCTGCTGTATAATCTGAAACAAAAAGGACAATTGCAAATGTCATCATTTATTTTTGAATTTTTATCAAGTGTTGTTATTTCTATTTTCATCTTTCTGTGAGTTGTTTATGCTTTTTGCCAATTCTAGCCACTTTTTGTCAAACCGTATGCTTTCTGAGAACCTCCCACTAGAACCACAAAGAGTTCTGCTTTCTGAACGACAGCCCTAGATTAACAGGTCAACATTGTAAAGAGTTCACTGGCAATCCCTCTGACAGATAGATTGCTGTGATTTTAAAAGCTTCCGTGTACATCTGGCAGAAGGACTGGGCAGTACATAAGACAAAATTTTCTAATAAATCTTGAGGAGACTAAAGAATGAAGTGGAATTTGAGAATAAGCCCAGTCTTCATGGCAGGTTGCCACTGGGCTCCCAAATGGTTTCAAAATGAAACAAGAAGAGAATGAGTGATCATCACGGAGCAATATGAGTGGTCAGAAGAAAGGAATTAAAGGCAAAATATTTTGAGGTTTTGAGGAAATAAAATTAGCTTACTATTAATGAAAGACCAAATTCATATCTCATCACCACTGTCTGAAAAGGCTTTAGCAGGTTGTTGGATATGACAGATAGCTTTGAGAACAGGCACTTCTGTGCAGTTCTTCAGGTCTGTTCCTTGTTTGCCTACTGTGGCACCTAGGTAATGGATATTACCTCAAGTCTAAATGAGAATGAATGAGTACCATATATGAGGTTGCTGGGAAGAATATTTTGAAGGATATATCTTCTTCTCAGACTAGGATGTCTTTGCAGTTAGCCCAAAGCAGAAACATTAGCTTGTTAGTGAACAAGGTGATGAGGTAGCGAAGAAAATAATAGGTAGTTTGGGTAAGCTTTAAAATTTTGTTAATTAATTTGAGTTGTTTTATTAGTCTTTTCTAGAAATTCACATCTGGCTTTTTCTCTTCCAGATGTAGTAGATCTGGGGAAGTCTCTGCTGTCTTTTCACTAAATAAAACAAACCTTTCCTGAAAGTAACGATGAGTGCTGAGACCAAGACCATGTATCCATGGCAGTGCCTTGCTTCCTGAAGTCCATACTTCCCAAGTACAACTTCTGCCACAGATTTGTGCAAAACACGTTCCTATACTTCTGTATCAGGACTGGTTAGGCAGATATGACATAGTCAGAGTAAAGCACTAATATGTTCCTTTGTCCCTGCAGCTGTGTCATGCTAGGTCATGAATTGGTCCTGGACACTGAGAAATGGAAGAGTTTGAGAAGTGAGGCTTGGCTAATAGTGTGATGAAAACCAATTTAGCTGTAATCTGGCAGCTGTAAATTTAACAGGGATGGCAGAATATCTAAAATTAGGAACTGGACAGGCAGGCAGACAGTATAGAAATAGAAAAAGAGCTAGCAAGCTTTTGCTGGAGTTTTCTGATTGTGATGGATGGTTATAAAACTGAGAGGAAATTACATTAATGAAGATGTCTGAATTACTTTTCTACAGTCTGTTTCATGTATTGAGGACCAAAACCAGGGCAGTAAGACCAAAAACCTCAGATGTGACAGTTTTATTGCACAACAAAATCCAAATAAACAGACAACTAATGAAGATGGGAAAGGTACCGTCCAAACCAGAAGATGGTAGCATTAAGTCAATATGGTACATTTCTGGCTTTCAGATGAAAATGCTTGATAATCAATAAGTGCACTTGCTCTGAGTGTAAAAGGACTGACATGAGTCCTGCAGAAATGCTCAGCAAGAGGTCATTAACGAATCTAAGACGTATATAGAGTAGTAAATCTTAGCAAAAGGAAGAAACCTTGGGATTTATCTGAGATTTCCGCCATTATCCCTACACTGGGATGTGGCAGAATACACTTTGCTTATGCCATCTGCGCAAGTGAGAAACTCAGTCCGGCGCTCCAGGCATTGCTATATTAAATATTGATGGGAATTCACTGTATAGTAGATTTTTCCTTCGAAGGAATTGATAAATAATTAATGAGGGCTTAGGCAGCTGAGTCCATCCTGAATGGGTAATTCCTTCAGTAACAACAGTTTGCCTCTTGAGGGTTCATTTTTCCCGCTTGTTCAAGCAAACTTAATTTTGATATATATTATAATTGTAATACAATAAGCTCAGGTATTCTGTTTTGTAATATAAATATATATATGCGAGTGTATTGATTGCTGGCTTCTGAATTATCCAGACACCTTTGGAAATCTTTCCCTGCTCATAAATAAACAATGAACAAGTAGCTAGTCAGCATCTGTCTGATGAATTACGGTGTTTGAAGCATCACAGTCAATGTCGTCTAGTCAATAACAGACAGCGGCAAAAAAGATACCAGCCTATCAGGCACAAAATGAGTCTCTCTAACTTTTACTCATTTCTTTCTCCTAGCCATGGTGAATAAATAGACCCTAAAACATCCTGAACTAATACTACTACCATGGCAAAAGCCTCAGTATGGTGAGCCAGCTCTTTGCCCACTGCGCATATATTCACTATCACTTGGTCACAAAGCTTGTTTCTTTGTAGAGAGGAGAGAAGGAGAGAGAGAAGGAGAGAGAGAGAGAGACAGAGAGAGAGAGAGACAGAGAGAGAGAGAAGGAAAGAGAGAAGGAAGGACGGAAGGAAGGAAGGAAGGAAGGAAGGAAGGAAGGAAGGAAGGAAGGAAGGACGGAAGGAA
>JAVCKT010032089.1:0-12744 GCA_032273925.1 Rhynchotus rufescens | reverse complement strand
CCTGCGCCGAGTCGCACGGTCTCAGCCGCGGTGCGTGCACTGAGTTGTCCGGTCTCAGCTGCGGTCCCTGCACTGAGTCACCCGGTCTCAGCCGCAGTGCATGCACTGAGTTGTCCGGTCTCAGCTGCGGTCCCTGCACTGAGTCACCCAGTCTCAGCCGCAGCGCGTGCACTGAGTTGCCCCGTCTCAGCTGCGGTCCCTGCACTGAGTTGCCCAGTCTCAGCAGCGGCGCATGCAGTGAGTTGCCCAGTCTCAGCTGCAGTCCCTCCCTGCGCCGAGTCGCCCGGTCTCAGCTGCGGCGCATACAGTGTGTTGCCCGGTCTCAGCTGCCGTCCCTGCGCTGAGTTGCCCGGTCTCAGCAGCGGTCCCTCCCTGCACTTAGTTTTCCAGTCACAGCCGCGGCCCATGCACTGAGTTGCCCGGTCTCAGCAGCGGTGTGTGCGCCAAGTTGCCTGATCTCAACCGCCATACCTCCCTGCCTCGGGTCACCCAGTCTCAGCCACGGCGCATGCGCTGAGTTTCCCAGTCTCAACCGCGGCCTGTGCACTGAGTTGCCCGGTCTCAGCCGCGGTCTGTGCACCAAGACGCCTGGTCTCAGCCACGGTTCCTGCGCCGAGTTGCCCGGTCTCAGTTGCGGTCTGTGCGCCGAGTTGCCCGGTCTCAGCCACGATTCCTGCGCCAAGTTGCCCAGTCTCAGCCACGGTTCCTGCACCGAGTTGCCCGGTCTCAGCTGCGGTCTATGCGCCGAGTTGCTAAGTCTCAGCCACATCCCCTGCGCCAAGTTGCCCGGTCTCAGCCACTGCCTGGAGCCTTTTCCTCCTGGTTAGCGCTGCTCAGCAGCCGGGTGCTTCTAGCACTGCCTGGCAGCCCTGACCTGCTCGAGGCGGGAACTGGGGAAGGGGGTGATAAATCTGGGAAAACTGAGGTGTGGCAGGAGCAGAGCCCTCCTAGGTCAGGCTTATGGGGGTGACTGGTGCTGGCTGCCCTGCTGGGGCTCCCTGGGGCGTGGGGTCCCCTGCAAGGGGCAGCAGCCAGGGAAACCCTAAATCTGTGGAGCTTGCGAGGAGGAGGAGGGCGCTGGAAAGGCGAAGGCAGCCAGGTGGCAGGCGTGAGTTGTACTGCCAGGCAGTGGGGGGGTCCCGCAGGCTGGGGTCACACAGGAGGCTGTGGGGGACATGCTCCCCTTTCGCCACCAGCAACCCCACTGCAACAGCCGGCTGCCCCGGGGAGCCGTCTCCGGTGTCGTCCTCCAAAAACACTGGCCATGTTTGGGAAAGCCGCGGGCTCCGGGGCTGGGTGTCCTCGCCCTGCGTCCCCACACCCCGGAGGGCAATTTGAGGAGGGTCGAATGTGCTGTGGCCGGAGGCAATAAATCTCCCCTCGCCCCTCGGCTCTGAAACCCAACCCCACCGGGCAGTTGTCGCCCAACTGGGGTTTCAGCGACCCCATTCCCACCTGCGCAGGGGCTCGGCGTGGGGAGAGTTGTACCAAATTCCTGCAGGATGCAGCCAGCGCTGGCTGCTGCTGAGAGCGCCCTTCGCTCGCCTGCTCCCATCCCCGATCCCGGGATATTTGTCCCAGAGCGGGCACCGGACCCAGTCAGGGCTTGGCCCGGGGCTGCTCCGCTCCGGAAGGCGATGCTCAGCTGTGGAGTGAGCTGGGCCAGTCCTGCGGGGCGGAAGGAGCCGCTTTTGTCGGCGTTTCCGTTGCCAGCGGGTGAGTCAGCCCCGCGTGCAGCACGTGGGCTGGCCCCACGTCCCCAGATCCGCTCAGATCCCGCAGGATGGTGACACCAAGGCCCCCACCCAAGGGTGCTGCTCACTGGTGTGTGTGTGTGTGTGTGGGGGGGGTGCTTTCCACCCCCCCCAAACCATTTTGGTGCTTTTTGGGGTGCTGCTCTCTAGGGAGATGCCGCCAATGGTCCCGTCCTTCGCCCCGTGCTGACAGACGGCTCCAGGCGCACATTCCCGACGGGGGCTCGTCCCGCCGGCATCTGCTTTGTCCCAATCCGACGGCAGCTGTTGCGGCCACAGCGCGGATAGGGGGTCATGACCCGGCAGCTGGAGAGCCCCAAAAAAAATCGGGATGGGGCTTATTATAGCCAGCCGGAGCTATTCCCGGCGGCGGATGGGGCGGGGGGCTCCGCAGCAGCCGGGATGCTCCGAGAGTTGTCCATTGGGACCAGTCTGTCTCCTGGCAGGGTTTCGGATCCATCCAGAGGGGCTGCATCAGCCTCCCCCACTCTCAGTCATTCCTAATATATAGACTTAGTATCCCCCCGGGCTCGTTTTGGGGAGGGGGAGCCTGTGCCCCCTCTGGGGGTATTTTTAGTCCTCTCCTTATAAGGTTTCCGCAGTGTTTTTTGGGAGTGAAGTCATCGCTGAGGTCATCGCAGCGCTGGGCCGGCCCTGCGGGGGGGTTTTGTGCTGGCTCCATTGAAATCTCCCTCCTGGACCAGGCTTAAAGGAAACAAAACCCCCAAGATCCTGGCGGGGGGCCAGAAGGCGCAAGGGGGTTTCAGCAGCTCTTAAAGAACTCGCCTGGCTGTGGCGAGCGCCAGAGCTTGCATGGGACCTTCAGCAGCGTTGGGGCCCCACAATTTCCCCTTCCAGCCCCAGCTTTTCCCCCCTTTCCCCCCCAAATTAGATTAGACGCGCTCGGCTGGCTGCATTTAACCAGGCCAGGGCGCAGGGCTGCGCTTAGGGGCCCGGTGGCGCGCGGGAGGCGAGCGGTTTGTGTGCGCACGCGGGATGCGGGATGCCGCCCCGAGCTGGGGTCTAATGCGGGTGCCACATTCCAGAAGGGAAGCTGGGGACGTGCCGGAGTGCACCGCAGGAAAGGGAACCCGCTCTCTTGGCGCGATCTCTGCAGCGTGGGAGGCGGGTAGCGGGCTGCACGGAGCTGCCTTTGCCCCCCGTGCGAGATGCAAATCCCTGGGGGTTTGCAAAGCCGCTGCCTTGGCCCCTCCTTACCCTGCTGACCCCTGAGCCTTCCTCTCCCTCCTCCTCCTCCTCCGCCATCTGTCCCCCCTCGTCTCTTTGTCAGCGCCGGGGCAGGCTGGAATGCGTATTAATTTCGGCAGGAATGTCACCTCCTGCCTCGCCAGCCGCCGCCGCGGTGGCCCCCAGCCCGGCCAGCTCCTCTGCTCGCCCTTTGGCACCCGGCGCTGAGCTAATCCCGGCGGTTATTTTTTTTATTCCCCTTTATCACGGCGTCGGGGAGTTTGCCCTTAAAAGGCAGCTGGCGAGCGGAGCGGGCCAGGGGCTGCGGCGCGGAGAGGCCGGATAAAGCGGCGCGGCTCCTTATCGCGGCCGCGCGCTAAATCGGGCGCGTGGGCAAGGCCAGCCGGGCAGGCAGCCCGCGAGCCGGCCCCGGCGCCCCGGCGCGCTGCCCGGGGCACCCAGCGCGATGCTCTGCCCGCGAGGTGATGCCACGTCCCCTCCTCGGTGACTCAGCCGTGTTGGGCACAAAGGGGCCATTGACGCGGTGCTGCCCAACCCGGTGCCACCCGATGCCCGCCGGGGCGCATTGGCACCCGGTGCCCCGATGCATTCAAGGGGCACCGCCCGCAGGCTTATTGGGTTTATTTGGGCTTATTTGTGTCCAATGCAACCTGGGGGCTGCTCTGTCCCGTTCCACAAAGGGGATTTGCACCCTCCCGTTGCTGTTTGCACCCTCTCATAGTGGCCCCAGCGCCTTTTGCACCCCAAATTCCCCCTCAGAGCATGTGGCAAAGCTCTTCCCATCCCAACGCCTCTTCCCTCCCCTCCATCCCCCCAAAAGGTGCCCCTAGGAAAGGAGGAAACGAAGGCTGCAAGCAGGAGGCCAGCGCTTTATTAAATTAGTAGCAAGGGAGTGAACGCAGCTCGCGTGCTCAGCGCGCTGCCGGGGAGGGGATGCGGCGCGAGACGCCCCTGGCAGCACAATCGTGCCAACCAGGGGCTGCATGTCCAGTGCTTTAGGGTGACAGAATGAGAAACAGGCCAAAAAAAAGGTGACCAAGGTGAAGATGGAGGGTTTAATTAAATATTGCAATGGGCTTGAGGTGCCAGAAGAATTGTGTGGCTGTTTTGGGGGAAACTGAGGCCCCTTTTGGTGTTCACTGCATCCAGCTCCTTGCTCCGCTACCTACTGGCTCCCACCTGCCTGCCTTTCCAAAGAAAAAAATCCACACAAACGTGCTAAGAAATCATGAGCAAATGGTGAAACGGTGGCCCGGGCTCCGAGAGGTGCCTGGTGGCTGGGTGGGGATGGTGACACCTTCACTCGTCCTCCTCCGAGCACAATTCCTGCTGTGCGCCCAGCCCCTCGTCACCCCGGCCGGCCGCGGCGCCCTCGGTCCCGGCGAGCTTGCGGAGCACCAGCGCCTTGTCCACGGCTCCTTCTCCGTGTGCCGGCCCTTCCGGAGGTCCCGGCGCTGCGGCGGAGGTGGCCTCGGGCTCCGTGCGCTCCTGCTGTGCAGGCAGCGGCGTCTCGCCGATGCCGTTGGGAAGCTCCGCGGGAAATTCCGTGTCCTCCTCGCTGGGCAGCCCGTTGAGCTCCTGCTTCTCGGAAGGGATGCTCCCAGGAACATGGGGCTCGGCTTCAGCTGGCCTCGCTGCCCACACCAGCTCCTGGTTGAACTCCAGGGCTTGCTCTACGATTTCCAGAATATCGGAGGCTTTCATGGCATCCCCTGGAGCTGCTTTTCCAGGGAGATCAAGCCCTTCCACATCACAATTTACCCCTGGGCCAGCGTCTTGGCTGGGCTCGCTGTGCCCTTGGTCATTGGACTCCTTCTCCAGAGGTGGGTTGGCATCGGAGCACTGCTCCTTCTCGGCCAAGGGAAGGCTCCCACTCTCTGGGATTTCTTCCGAAGACTGAGATGGCTGCAAGGCTGGGTCAGGAGCTGGGAGCCCTGCAGCAGGGACGGGTTCAGTGTCCCCAGACGTGTCCTCCTGCCCCAGGATGGGCTCCTCGGTCCCCAGCTGCCCGGAGGGGTCGGAGCTCAGAAGCTCTGGGGCTCTGCTGGCCTCACCCTCCGGCTCACCTGTCTCACCCTCCTCCTTGGAAGTCCCTTGTTCCTCCTGTGTGCTGGGATCCACAGCAGGGCTTTCCATGTCCTGCTCCAGCTCATCAGAACTTCCCACCAAAAGACCCTTGCCCAGCGGCTCTTCCATGGCTTCCTCCATCTCATCAGAACTTCCCACCAAAAGACCCTTGCCTACCTGCTCTTCCATGGCTTCCTCCATCTCATCAGCAAAATCCCCGACTTCTGGCATCTTGTCTTCTTCTGGGGGCACCTTCCTGCCTTCATCTGCCTCATTGGCAAGCGCTTCAAAGTGCTCTTCTTCCTCGGGCACTGGAGATGCATCTTTGGGAGCTTCGGCATCATCCCTGATGCCTTCTGCTGCTCCAACTTTGATTTCTTCAAAGTCCTCTGAGATTTCACCGTCTTCCAGGCTGGAAACCTCCTGGATGGGAGCAGAAACCATGAAATAACCCTCCTCTTCCTCACCATGTTCTGCTGCAGGCGCTGCCTCCATTCCTGCAGCCTCGTCTTCATGGCTGTCTTTTAAAGGACTTGTTGGCATGTTGCTCCCCTCTATCTCTCCTTCGTCCTCTGAAACTATTTCAGGTCCTAGAGTTGGTTCTGTAGCATCTTCAGCACCCAGAGGGTTGAGGCTGGGTGCAATCGTGGCCACCATGTCCCCTTTGTAGAGGTGCAGGGGAGTATTGTCCGGCAGCGTGTCCTCCAGATGGATGCTCTTGCACGTCCCCGGTTCCTGCCCCACCTCTTCCCTTCTCCAAGCATCCTCCTCCTGGGACTCATCACTATGCATGTCCTCATCCTGCTGGGATGCCACCTTCTCCAGCCCATCAGGCTCTGAAGCAAGCTCCTCTTCAGCGTCCTCAGCCCTTGCCTCCCATGGGAGCTCCGGAGCTGTGGGCAGGTCCTCATCCCTGGACACCTCGGGGCTCTCATCCTGGTGGCCCTCTTGGGCTTCCTCTGCCTGTTCCGGGACTGGCTCCATCTCCTGCTCTGCTTTGCTTTGTGGCCTTGGTTCCTCATGACTGATTCCACTCCCAACATCATCATCTTCATCATCTTCTCTCATTTCTGCCAGTGAAATACCCTCTGTCTCCTCACTTTCGGATGCTCCTGTGCTTGTGAGCATGTCATCTGCCCCGGCTAGTTCTTGGGGTGGGATGTTGGCATCTTCTGTCCCTGGAGACCCTTCTGTGCCCTCCTCATTTCCCAGGTTTTCCCACTCCTCTGGGCAGTGCTTTTGGGAGCTGTCACCATCTCTGCCACTCTGGTCTTCCTCCCTTGGCAGGGTCTCCATGTCCTCCTGCTCCACCACGTCATCATCAACCACGTCATCATCAAAATTGTTTTCCTGCGTGTCCCCAGACTCCTCCAAAGTACCTTCCTCCTGTATTAGCTCTTCAGCTCCCAGTGTCTTCCCTTCAACCTCAAGCTCTTCCTCCTCTACAGCCTCCTCTCCTGGCTCTCCTCTTTCTCCTTGGCCATCTGTGGTCTCCTCTCCAGTGGGGTCTTCTCCAGGCATTGGTGACACTTCTTCTGCCCAAATGCTCTCTTTGATGCTTGAGGGCTCGTGTTCTGGGTCCATCTCCTCCACCCCTTCTTCGTCTGCAGCAGGATCTACCTCACATGAAGGCACTTCCCGCTGCTCCAAACTTTCTGTCTCTCTCTCAACAAGATCCTCTCCGGGGTGGCTTTCCCCAGCTAAAATTGGGTGACTTTCCATGGGACAAGCATGAGTGGCTTGGATTTCCTGCTGCAGAGACTCCTCTTCTTGCTCTTCCTTCATTTCTTCACTGAAATTGGACTCTTCCTCCTCCTTCGAAGGGCTCCAGGGTCTCTCCTTGTCCTCCAAAAGGTGCAGCGCCTCCATGCTCACACTCCCCCCATCCTCATCTCCTTGCTCCGACTGCTCTAGGCCTCCTCTGGCAGCAGCGGATGGGCTAGGGAGACCCTCACTCCCTTCCCAGCACTTGCTATCAGGCTTGGGTGAAGCACATGTCTCTTCGTCTGGTGGGCTCTCAGCGTCACCACGCACCAATTCCAGTTCTCCGCTTTCTTCTGGGCTCTGAAACGCCAGCATCTCTTCTTCTTGGCTTGCTTTCTCCTCCCAAGATGTCATCTCCTTCTGGGTTTCTCTTTCACTTGGTGCAGCAGCAAGAAGCTCAAGTGTCTCTTGGTCCTGCTCACCAGAAGGTCCCAGCTCCAGGTGACACATCGCCCCGTCCTGCTGAGTGATGCTCTCCACTCCTGCCTCCTCCTGCTTGTCTTCTCCAGTCCCCTCTTCCAAGCAGGTTTCCAAACTGGTGTCCTTGGCACTGTCAACCTCCTCCACGGGGTAACTGGTCCAGCTGGGGACCTCTGGCTCACTCGCTACCCCAAAGCCCTCTGTAGCCCTCTCAGCTTCACACACAGGCTCTTCTTGGGGCTGAGCATCATCTCGCACCTCCTTGAGAGCATCTTCCAAGGCTTCGGTGACCAGGCGGTCAGGATAGAGCAGCTGTGGGGTGAGCGACTTCCCGGGTGGCTCCTCGCTGGGATCTTGAGGCTCCTCCTGAGGATCTTTGTCCCCGTCTCTTGGTTCTGGACCTGGGGACTCGGGTGGCTCCTGAGAGCTGGGACGGGCAGATGGGACCACCCCACGGGGTGTCCCCAGGCTGGGCACTGAGCGAGCAGCTGTGCTGGCAGCTTTCAGCGCCGGTGCCTGGAGAACTGAGTTGATTTTCTGGAACTCCTTCCTAATGGGGCTTTTGCTTTTGGGGGTGGGGACCTTGGGGACATCGTTTGGGGACTTTGCCAGCAGCACCTTGGTCTCTGCCCTGGGGAAGACAGAGGGACTCGCACGGAGATCCCAGGATATCAGCCGCCGGCTCTCGGGCGTCACGGGCTGCAGCTTCATCTCCAGCTTGGCATCTGCAAAGGGCGAGGGAACGCGCTGGGATTTGGAGGGGGGGGGCCGCTCACACCAGGTCTTGCCAGAACTGGGGGTCCTCCAAGGAGTCAACCTGGTGCAATGGTCCCCATGGTGCTGAACCCCATGGGACTTGGGGGAGGTTGGTGGGGCCATGGGGATACTCATCTTGGAGACAACCGGCTCCCCAGGACACTCCTGAGAGGCAAAGGAGCAGATATACCCGGCACGGTCCATCCCACTATGGATGTGTCCAGAAAACCAGCCCAGGAATCTGTTAGCACCTTCTTATCACAGTGGGGCCACCACTGCTGGGAGGACACGTCTATCTGGAGCCTTGTGCCTTCAACCTGGCACAACTTGGCGCGCTTGCCCGCGAGCCCCGCTGGCCACCTCCTTCTTACCTCGCAAGCCACCGGCCAGCTTGTATTCACCGGTGGGCATCTGCAGCCGAGTGCTCTCCGCTTCCAGCAGTGTCCTGCAAGGAGAGGCGTGCGCTCAGCGGGACACGAGTGCTCATGGAGCTCCCCTGGGCTCCTGCCTTGCAGGGAACCAGCTGCTTGGGCAGCCTCAGCACCAGATCCGGGCTGCCCCGCCGGAGCTACCCTTTCCCAGGAATCCGGGGCCCTTTGCAAGAGAGCTCCCACCCCTTCGCCTCCACAGGGCTTCCATCCCATCCCCCCGGGCTGTGATTCCTGCCCGTGGTGACGGGTGACATCATGCTTCACCAGGGAGGCCCCTTGGCCAGGACAGCCCCTATTCTCATGCTAATGGTCCCCCCAGTCCTCTCCCAGGCTCCCTTTGTCCAGAGCTGGAAGGGACTGGCTGGGAGAGGGGCTCCAAGGTGGCCACCGCAGTGGCCCAGGCGGGGACCTCACCTGTAGGTCGCCACTTCCAGGCTCAGGGACATCTTCAGGTGCATGAGCTGCTGCCTGTCCTCCAGCACCTGGGCGATCTGCACCCGCAGGGCTTGTTTCTCCTGCTCCAGGGCCTCCAGTGCCAGCTGTGGGTGGCAAGCACAGCTGGATCGGGGCTGCTTGGCCACCTACTCGTGTCCCCCTTGGGATGTGTCTGATCCCCCCGGCCATGGGACCCTTGGGTGTCACACGCAGCTCTCGTGTGTGGCTTAATCCTCCCTCCCCGTGGGCACTCTTCCTCCCTGTCTTCATCCTCTGAGTGCTTGGGGAATACACGTTCTGCCCCCGTTCCTGCCACGGGGGATGGAGGATGGGGACGAGGCGGCTGTGACTTGGTGCCGGGGACTTACTTGGGTCCCGGAGCGTTCTAGGGGTTGCTGCAGGGAGAGGGACAATACGGAGGAGAGCGATGCACAGGGGACAGAGCAAAAGCAGCCGGATGCAGCCGGAGGAGGAGGAGGGATGGGAATGCCGGGTGGCCAGCGTGGGAAACAGCTCCACGGCTCCCTTCCGCTCCCGGCACCCGCCGGAGCTGGAACAAAGAGGGAGCCCTTCCCCGCCATCCCGGCCCTCCTGTTGGAGCAGCCCGGCCGTTCCTGGCGTTTACAGCCCCCTCTCTCCGGTGTGGCCTCTCCATAGCCCCCTCGGCTGAATTTGTTTTGCCGCTGTTGGGCTGCAGCGCATCCGCTTGGAGTTTGTCCTCCTGGGAAGCTCCTGGCTTGACCCCGCTCCTGCCTCCCAGCAGCTGCGAGGGGAAGCCGCTTCCTTCGGGAAAACCCTCTGGTTCCCAGGGGAAAAAGCCTCCCAGCTGGTGGAGGAGCCAGGTTGGGGCGCAGAGGGGAATCCTCTGCACTGGTGCTGCCTTGGGTCCCTCTTGTCCCGGAGCTGCTTTTCCTCCCACCTACTTCCTCCTCTGCAGCTGCAACATCCCGAGCCACTGCCCAGCTTCTCCATCCTCCCCACGGCTTTTCCTCCTGGGATTTGCTCCCTCCTTGGCTTCACCTCCACCTCCCCAGGGTGGTGGTGCCCTGAGCACCCTTCTGGTCCCACAGACATCCCTGCCATGGGATGGCCTTCACCCACCTGGAACTTCTCGGCCTCCCCTCTCTGCTCCTGCCATTGCCGTGAGAGACTTTCCTCCAGCAGGTCCTTGCGTGCCTTGAGCCCCACCAGCTCCTTCTCCAGGTGCTGCAGCTGCAGCTGGCTCTGCTGGTTGTCCTCCACCGCCTTCCACAGGTTCTCTTTGGCTTGGCACAGGGAGCTCTCCAGCTGGGACACCTCCGTCTTGTAGGTCTCCACTGCCCCTTTCCAGATCTGAGAGAGCCTCTTGGAATAGTCCTCCACCTCCACAGGCTGGAAAGCCACGGGCACGCAGCGGAAGCTCTCGAAACTCTGCGAGAAGCTGGCGAGCTCGTGGTCCAGCCCTGCTTTCTCCTCCTCGTGCAACTCCAGCAGCGCTTCCACCTCCTTCTCCAGGTGCAAGGCTCTCTCCTTCAGCCAGATCTGAGCTCTCTGCTCCTCTTCCAGCTCCTTCTTGCTCACAGACAGGAGCTTCTTTGCTTCTTCACGAGCCGCTTGCTCCTTCTGGCACCTGCTCTTCACGTGCTGGATCTCCTCGTAGAGGTTGTCCCGGGCCAGCTCCGCAGACCACTTCTCCCTGAAGGCATCATCCAGCGCGGTCCGCAGGGCCTGCAGCTCCTCCTCGTACTTGTTCCTCCACGAGTCCTCCCTGGGGCTGCTCTTGGCGCTTTGGATCTCGGCTCGCAGCACCTCGTTCTCCTCCTCCAGGAACTTCACGCGGGCCAGGTAAGCCTCCAGGCGCTTGTTGAGGTCCCACATCTGCAGGGACTCCTCGCCCAGGCCTCGGGCGCCCCCCAAGTTCTCCATGCTCAGCATCGCCGCTCCCCAAATCTCCCCCCTGGCAGAGGGAAGGCGGCTGCTGCCGGAGCAAGTGGATGTGAGTGGAGTGGCTCCGAGCTATTCATACCCCACCATGGGCGAGGGGGAGGCTCCAGGCTCCGGAGCGCTCCTTAACTCTTCCTCCGCCGGCGCGCTCGTGCATCCTGTGTGCTCCGGAGCCGGAATTGCTCCGGTGAGCCTTGGCACAGCCCTTTGGGGGCATTTCCAAGAGATGAAGCCCATTCCCAGGGAGGGAATTGGCCGAGGATGGGAGTATTCCCAGCAGAGCCCCTTCCTCCCTCTGCTGTGCAAACCCGACTGCAAACATACAGCTGCAAACCCCTCTCTTCCCAGATGGTGCACAGCTGGATCCGACTGGGATCTCATTGCAGGTTGATCCTGGTTCCCGCACCGATCGGCAGCCCCTAGCTGGGTGTTCCCTTTGGCTTCTCACCCGCGCGGGGCAGCTCCTTCCCAGCGGGATGCAAATGGCTCCCTGGGGAGCATTTTTTAGGGGGAGGAAAGTTATAGTTACCAGATGATTTATTTGCAGGGAGGGGGGAGGTTTAAAACCCCAAATGTGGGGATTTCTGCAAACAAAAGATCCCGAGATTTAAAAATAAACAAATAAATAATAATAATAATAAAAGTTTGGATGGGAATTCTCCCTGACTCTTCCTTTCCCGGAGGTTTTCCTCTCGGGGAAGGGGGGATGAGGGGGCAGGTCTGGTCCGTGCCCTGTCCTTATCTCATGCAATGGGGCCAAGAGGCAGCGGTCGGGAGCCCTGGCGCTGGCTCCAGCCGGCCTGGTGCCACCGGAGAGGAGAGCAAGAGTCCCCTCTGCTGGCAAAAGCCACCGGGAGCTGCCAGTGCAGACACCGGGAGCTTTTGGGACCCCAAGAGCTCCCCGCAGCTTTGGGGTGGCAGTCCCCGCTCTGCCGCAATGCTCCCCAAGGGATGGGCTGCCGCATCCCTTGCATGGGAATGCTGCACCGGGATTGGGCTGCTGCGGCGGCTCAGCCCTTCCCAAGGGATCCAGCGCTGTGGATCTGCATCTGGATTGCCCTCTTTCCTCTCCCTGCTTCTCCTATCTTCCCCCATCCATCCTACCTTTCCCATCCACCCTGCCTTGCCCATCTATCCCGCCTTACCCATTCATGCTGCTCTTCCCCACCCATCCTACCTTTCCTATCCAACTGACCCTTTCCCACCCATCCTTCCTTTTCCATCCATCCTACCTTTTCCCATCCATCCTACCTTTACCCATCCATCCTACCTTTACCCATCCATCCTACCTTTTCCCATCCATCCTACCTTTTCCCACCCATCCTGCCTTTCTCTGGGGCACCATCCGCTGACAGGGAAGCGAAGGCAGCTCTTGGGAGCTGCTGCTTGCTAATTAAGGGATGCTAACTGGGGCAGGCAGCTTGTCCCCGCTGTCCTGCTTTTTGCTTTCTTTTCTTTTCTGTTTCATTTTTTTTTCATTTTTTTTTTTTTCATTCTTTTTTCTCCACCAAGGCTTTTTCAGGCTCAGTTTTCTCCCAGCACCCTGCGTGGGTGCCAAGCTCTCAAGCTTCACAGGAGCATCCGAAGGGAGCCGGGACCACATCGGCAGTGGCCACAAGGAGGCCCCCAGGGCCCATGGTCATGCTGGAAACTCCAACCCTCATCCCATTCCTGTCTCCTTCCATCCATCTTCATGCCTTTGCTGTGTCTTTTCCTTATCTCCCCTCGATGGCCAAACTGGGACTATCTGTCTGGGATACAAGCTGGGAGCAGAGCTACTATTTGGAAGTCTCCCAGAGACAGGGGAGCCCCTGGGATAGGGATGTCCATGTGTCCTGGAGGGATGCTGGGGATCAGGAGCCTCTGGGATAGGGATGTCCATGTGTCCTGGAGGGATGCTGGGGATCAGGAGCCCCTGGGATAGGGATGTCCATGTGTCCTGGAGGGATGCTGGGGATCAGGAGCCTCTGGGATAGGGATGTCCA
>JAVCKT010032088.1:13518-24880 GCA_032273925.1 Rhynchotus rufescens | reverse complement strand
TTTTGTTGTTTTTTCTTTTATCTTTAACTACAAAAGCTAGAAACATATTGCAAAAGTGGTTAATGACATTGGTTACCTGGCATCAGAGCTGTTGCAAAACAATTAAACAATCAAAAGCACTGATGATGCTTCATTTCTTGCCTTCTGCATATAGTTTAAGCAACTGATCAAATAAATATATCAACTATATCAACTATATCAACTATATCAACTATATCAAGTTATCAGGTAGAAACAGTGAGTAATTTCAAAATACACTGAAGAAACAACAACTTCCCTCTTAATTTTGCTAACACAGATTAAGAGGCAGTAAATTTCACAATGTTGCAGTGGTAAAAATGGTGATTCCATTTTATAAAAAGCCCTCAAAGAGAATAGTAAATAAAAACGGGATTATATGCATCAAAAAGATTATAAATGAAAAGTTGCTTGGAGTCATTCTACACTTAGATGTTCACTACAGAGCCTGGTCCAAAACATGCCAAATTCACTGGGTTTCAGCACATGCTGTATGGCTTACTCTTTCTTGTCAAAAATTTGGCAATATAAGGAAGCCTCTATCTTTCAACTAGACAAACTGGAAAATTCACATGGACAAAATAATGTGGCTCATGGATTTACCCAACCATTTTCTAGTTGTTCATGAAATCAGAGGTATTAAAAGTTTTTAAAAGACTAGATGTTTTGTGCAGCTAAGCCAGTTGCTTTTGTCCTTCCATTATATGGTCTTATGCAGTTTGGCAGAGAGATTCATCAGTAACCACAGATCAGCAGGACCGTTATTCACACTTTTAAATTCTATCCCATCCTATAGCCTATTCCTAACTATTTATTATCATGCATTGGAACAATAAATCTTCAGGACAGGTGAATCCTTACACCTGTTTAACAAATATCCGGAGCCTGGGACATCTGTATATCGCAAACAAACACAGTTTACTGCCTTGCATAAACCTACCAGACTCATTATCTGGGTACTGATGACCTGGTTTCTGGGGGCTTCTAAATCTTAGAACAGACTAAAAGCGAACAGAAGACTCACAGACTATGTAGGAGGTGAGATTACACGATATACTATAACAACTCACAGAAACCCTATAGTCCCTATAAAAGAAGCTATTACAGTGCAGATTTATCGTTCTTTAAAATTAATTACATTGTAAATTCTTCCCATGAAATTGTGCAGGGGTAGCTGTACAGAAGTTTACCTGTAATATGACCTGCTTTGAGTGAATCTGAAACACTGTCATTTTCGAGGATGGTTTCTACATCCTTAACTAAGCAATCAGTCTTATTTTCCTTGCTGTTATTTCATAATAAGTGATGGTTCTGAAAGGGATGTATATCCTTGCCAAGGGATATCTGAGTTGCCATTAGGAAGTGTGTTACTCAGTATTCCTATCTAGGCTTTCCAGCAATATTTTAATATTTGTGTCTCTCATCTACTTGTTTAATGATCTTCTCTACAAAAACATATTTCATATTAAGTAGTTATAGCCCAGATTGTTTAAAAGAATCCAGTCAATGACTTCAAGGACAAGAAGGAAGTGTATGAAGAAGTATATGACATAGATCCCTACATACTGATAGGAATTCCAGTCCTCATCTTCAAATTCAGACTCTTCATTGTGATCTTCTTATTGTGCAGAGTGCCTTAATCTCCTAGGAAAGCATTTTCTAATATTAAACTAAAGTGCAGGTGTTGTGAATGCTTTGCAGCCTATTCTCCCTAAAGATGAAAATCCAAAGTAAGCCAACTTAATTAAGAATTAATTCCCTTTAAATCACAGCCTGAATTGTTCATTTCTACCTCAGTCTCTGATCAATAATTTGTGGCATGAAATGATTTACAAGACAGAGGGGCAAATTAATTAAGGCGACAAAAGCAATGCAATATTTCATCAGAGGGATTCCATCCTGTTTTTAAAATTTCATGTATTAATAAGAACTTCTGGCCTGCTTACAAGGCTCTGTTATGAGTTTGATATTCTTCACATGGACCCACAATGCCACTTTCATTTTCTTACAACCACCCCTCTTTTTCTGCTCGAAAGGATAATCGTCAAAACTGTTTTTAACAAGAATGCATTAGCTCCTTAGTCATTCTCTGAAAGTATTCTGATTTCAGCTGCTGAAAAAATGCTGGGTTCCTTCAAATGCTTCACATCAAGACTGCAAACACAAATAATCTTCCCATTAATTAACATTCTTGCTGCCTTTGAATGAAAAAAACTCAAGCCAAATGCTGGTTATTTCTTTGCGGTAATCAAAGACTGTGCTATTCAAGGAGCTGAATACAAAAAGAAGGCTACATGATTATGCTACAACATTTTCATTATCTCAATACTTATTTTTAAGTCTCTTCAGTTGATCTTCTGGGTCCATCAGTCAGAGGTCATACCAGCTGCCAGCATTTTATGGTATTCTCTTAGTTCATTGTAAACAAAAGGAAAAGCTGGGAGGACTGAAAAATAAATATCTTTGATCTTCCATTTTAGTAAAAACAAAAGTTTTTTTCATCATCACCTATTGAGTAACTGTTTTGACTACTGAGTAAACAACACCAGTCAGCAAGCTACTGTTTTAAAAAAAGAATAATTTAATGTTCACTGTAATTTAGTATAACAAAAAAATGATAGTCTTCAATTCACATTTAAAGAGAATAGTTTGCTAAGGGGACTTAAGACTTCTCTAACTTTTCTCTGAATTATCTGCCGTATTGCCCAAACCTGATTCAATGCAACAGCAACAATACTGTTTTTAGGAAACATTATTTATCTTGGTGATGAAGAATATCTGCTTATAACTTACAGGCTATTTTAGTGGCATGCAAACAGTTTTGGGGATATTTTAGCAATGAATTCATGTTTATCCCAAGAAAATCTTTTCAATACATTACTAGATGATTATTTTTCAATGCTCAAAGATTTTGTCCTCATCACTTTATTTGTTTTGTTGACTTCAGTATAGGCATGTTAGCTATATTTAGCTCTGCTAAATGCCAAACCTAACTAAAACTATAAAAATATAAAAAAAACTATAAAAATGCCAAACCTAACTAAAACTATAAAAGCTAAAAAAATTATGAAATTATTTTTACTGTTTAAGACAATCTCACAAAAATAGCCCTAGGATTTCTAGATGCTAAATTAGTAATGTCCGGAATTGTCTGAATTGTCATGCAGTCCACTGTATTTGAACTTCCTCATAATTTGCTAATAACAACAACTTCTGTTCGTTTTGGTACTTTATGGTGATTCAGAGAGGAAGAAAAAAAATCTGCTAAAAATAGTTTATAACATTATTTGAAAACTAACAAGTCTACTCACAACAATTCATCTCAGAAGATGCATCATCGGATCTGATTTTGGACTTAAAAATAGCTAGACACAGCCCTACATCACAAGAAAACTACTGAGGTTTGAGCCCAAAGAACCAAAGAAAGAAAAATATCTCTTAATGGGCCAGGTTATAACTGAGAAGATGCCTCTGTTTGTGGTGGTGCATAGCATGGGAACTCCAGAGTAAGTCTCAACCACTCAAACTGATATTTTCCTTCAAGTTATCGTTCTGCACAAATGCATGTAGAAACAAGGTAACTGTAGGGTAGAATAAGGGTTTTTAACAGACAAAAGTACATCTGATGTAGAAAAATAATGCCTGTGTTTTTCATCTACATCTACCACTACTACCCCCACTTCTTGTCTCTACAGCACTTCATATAATTCCTGCCATGTGTCCGGGAAGAAACTGATCACTCATACAGATCACGACAGAATTTCTCTCTGCCTGCTGTATAGCTCTGAACAAAATAGCTAGATGCATGAATAGAATCATTATCAGCAAATATTTCATGAGGAAGAGCAGAGCTGGTATTTTTCACACGAGTAATTCTTATACTTGTACCACTGTCATCTGATTATTCCTGAAAAATGCCATTAGTCAATGGGACTTGTTGTGTGAATAAGGATAACTCTCATGAGCAGAAGTTGAGGAATTAACTGCTGAATACTTAATTTCAACATGCTCACAATGATCACAGTTTCAATGTGAGCATTTCAAATGGCCTATTTACACAATTTTAATCTGAATAAAATAGGAAATGTCATCTTAATGTTAATACAACATTCTTGTAAATTATGCACAATTTTACAGCTAATGAAGCTGTCATTATCTTATTAAAATTCAGCATAGCAGTTATTTTTAAGTTATCATCATGTCTTCTAAAATATCTGCCATTCTGCACTTCACTTGTACAACCTATAAGTTCTGGGCAAACTAATTTTCACTGTGCCTATTAAGCTGAATGATGGCTTTATGTCTGATTTCACATGTTCAATCTTATTCAAACATTTGGCTTCTGTCATTTCCAAAATCAGTATGGATTGTTACATTCCTGGTCTCAGTGAAACCAGAAAAAAAATTAAGTTAATTTTGGTGGAAGCAGGCCTAAACACTGAATTTATACCGTTGACACTAAAAATAAAGATTATATTTAACATTATATTTTCCAGTATCTTCTTGGTTTATATGCAACAAGATAACAATACATGCACTGCTATTAAATTTAGATTCAGCAAGGTAAACATAGATGTGGCTTTAGGTAGTGCAAAGAGACATACTCCCATTTAAGGGCTGATTGCTTCACGTTATCTCAGTTCACACTTGTATTTATGAGCAGCAGTTCATAATGACAATGACAATGTGTATTGTTGCTTAATGTTGCAAATTTGTTACATAACGACTACAGTAAAACGTAATTACCCAGTAAGCCCTAGCAATTAAAATTACACATGTTCACTTAACTGCCCTCTTACCTGCACAGCCCTGGCATTTATTTGTGTTCCCTGCTTCCCAACACAGATGTCATCTATGTCAGCTAGACTGGTACCTTCCCAAAGACCAGGCGAACTTCTTCTGTAACAGAAAGGAGATGGTATCTACAAAGATCAGCTTATGAAGCCAAAAGACAAAACTGCTGCCAATGTTACTTTAACTGTGCCCAGTGCCATTTTATCTGTAAACTCAGTCAGCAAGCGATGTTGCAGTTCATTTTTGTGTTCAAATTTCAGGTAGGTATTGGGCAGACATAGAAAAAAAAGAATCAACAACATTTACTTCTCAATTGAAATTAAAACTTAGGTTATACATAATTCTATAGCAGGATAGAAATACAAATAGCTAGAAATAAAATTATAGTTAGTTGAATATTAATTAGATGGATGGATAAATGGATGGAAGGATGGATGGAAGGATGGAAGAAAGTTCTATTACTCTTAAATACCATTTAATCTCTGCCTGAGTGCCACACGATGTTATATGAGCATATGAAGACTATATGATAGTCGTACTGCCCTCCTACTTACAGCAGGTAACTCTGCAGCAGCCATTAAGCAGAATTCTACCGGTATTGTAAGCAACAACAAAAATTGTCCCACTGAGATGTCACACACAAATTCACTTTGCTGGAAACAAATTCATGAACCAGTTGTATTCTTCTCACAGCCAAGTGATTGATTAGACAGCCCCAAAGGATCTTCTGGATCTGTCAGGTTGATGTTGCACTGTTTGTGTTCAGATTTAGGCAGCTTCTTAGCACAGACCTATAAATGTCATTCGCTGCTACCAACACAGACAGCTGGAGCTGTCCCCTGCATAAAGGAGAGCTTTCAGACACCAAAAAGCCTGAAGCAGCAACTCAAGATTAATGTGCAACTAAGAGAGAAAATGCCTGCAATTAATCAGATGCTTTAGTATTTCCTGGACATATCTTATTTGATCCTGCTTTACTAAAGAATATGTAAATGAAAATCTAAATTTACACTTTACTTGTTTTTTTTTTTTCTTTTTAATAAAGACAAAAATTAAGCTGCTACAATGGAAGAGACTAATAAGGAAAATAATCCTACAGAATTCATGTTTTGGGATATTAGGTGCTTGCTTTGTCACCTGAGGTGCATTAACATGGTAGCTGCCATTGATCAAACTGAAAAAAAAAGTTTGTGGATTGTTATTATATATATTTTGATCAAAAATCACTAAATCACTGTCCACTAATAAATAGAACTATAGGCATACTTATAGGGATAATAGTCCTGTCAAGTATAGGAATTTGTTAGAAGTACTTGGCAGGCTTTATTATGCTTACACGAAATGTAAGCTAATCTGCTACAAAGACAATATATTATTCGACGAGACGTAGTGACTGAAGGATAGAAAACTGTCCATTATACAGTAGAAAAAAAGAAACCCTAAAACTTTATTTTATTGAAGCTGCAATGAAATTTATCTACTTATAAATTTATAACTCAGCACTATATGTTTTTTGTTTTTTTGTCTTGTACAAATAGAGCATTTTTACACATCCCAGCCAGAGGCTAAGGAGCAGTTACAGCAGCACTTCATTTGTTTATTTTACAGTTTCATAAATTTTGATGTTAACAGTAAAGGCATGAAGACCAATGGTGCCTCATGGTCTTCATTTAGCTTGCACTTTTTTCCTGGTTTCTGTTGCCAAATCAAGAAGCGAGGCATGCTAGCCTGATCCAAGCCAATTAAAACGTGTACAGGGATGTTCCAGCAAAAGTGCTGTACGTTACCCACCAAACCGTTAGCTAAGCTGACACAACTACGAGGAGAAAACCCCTGCCACAAAACCCATAAAGTGACATCTGCCAAGTGCTTATCTGCCTTAGAGGATTTGGATGGAAGCCAGCACGGTACCTAACAACCCGCACAGTTTTCTGTTGCTGTCACTGGAAGAGAATGCATACTGCGAAAGAAGAAATGCCAGTCTCTAAAACAGTCTTCACAGCTGAGGTTTATAAAAAATAGCTATTATCCTGGCTCTTGACTAAATTAACTTTTGGCCTGCCATGCCACTTAAGTCAACAATGAGCCAACACACAAGAATCTACACTGATGCTTACAAATATACATTACTTAATTCTCTGATTTTTTATTATCCAAAGACCATAATGTTGCCTCTAGCCAAGCAGAGAAACTTTCTCATCCTCTGGATGGAACAAAATGTTTCTTGCAGGGAATATTTTTGTACAGTTCTACTACAGCTCTACTTCTCCTTAACTCCTTAAGAAGCTGATCGAACACCACTGTCAGCAAATAATTTTACTTTTAAAGATGTTCTCCACTATCTTCCAGGAACTCAAGAGAAACTATTTAGGTTTGTCTGTGATTTTGAATCTGTTGGAGGAAAAAATAAAACAAAACAAAACAAAACAGCACTGTCACACTGACTTAGACTTACTGGTAATATTCTTACTGAACTTGTATTGTTACCAATTACTACAGACAAAAACACAAAATCCTCTTTAGAAAGAAACTTCTATGATGAACTGATGAGTTTTGTTTTGTTCCGTTTGGCATAGTATTTTTGGAAAAGAAGCATCACACCTGCTACAACTTTCCATGTTGACATTTCTAAATTACATGATTCAAATTTGGGTTTGAGATTAGAGACTTTTTGCATAGAAATGTAAAAAATACTAATATTTTTAGAATAATATTTTCAAAAATGACTCAAAGGGAAATTTCACAGATGACTTTATACCAAAAACTTTATCAATTAAAAGCTTAAAAAACAGTTCAAAGATTTTGGCACCTCATTCCTGAGCCACAAAAAATAAATAAAAATAAAAAAAGAATACATTTGTAGGGCTTAATAACCATGGGTTAGGAAGCAAACAGAAGCAGTGGAACCCCTGACTGGACCCACGTTTTAGGAGGCCTGTAGAAAGCTGTATTAGAAACACTGGGGCTGATATGAGCAGAGAATTCACATGAATGTCTGAGCATGGGAGCAGCAGAAGGCCCAGCAGAAGAAGGATTCATGTTGTGGCAAGCGCAGCAGCAGATTACTAAAGTTTCAGTATATTTACTTGTAGCTTCTTCTGTGACTCAAAAGAGGCCCACAAGTGAACAGGAATGAAACAAGTCTCCACTCCTATAGAGATCTAACAGTGTATATATAAACTGTCTTGTAACGCACGGCTGAGGTGACAAGGGCCAACCCTTGAAACTACTGTATTTGGCCATCCTAATACAACTACACTCTGTAACTGTGTTGGTGGTTCCCAACACCTTCCAGTGCTCTCTAAAAGCGCCCTGTGGTGTTCCTGTGGCTCACTTCCCACGCAATCGTCACTGCATGGAAGTGGGAGCATCCGCGCGCTTGTCACCGCACGGGTAAGTGTCACCAACCTTCCTGTGTTCACTTTGAGGAATGCCAGGATTTATAAGAACCTGCAAATAGACTTGATGGGCAGCAATATTAGCATACATGTCATAGTACCAGTTTACTGCAATTTTAAATATATATAAAAAAAAAGAAACCTGAGGAATGAGTGACACTTTTCTGATAGTCACATAAAACCAATGATCTCCAAATATTGTTGCAGAGGTATTCTTGTTAAAAGATATATGCATAACTTTTCTGATACTTTTCATTTTTATAACAAAGTAAACCTTTATCCTCATCCACTTTTTTGTTTCTACATCTAAGGTACAACATACAGTTTTATTTATGTGGCTTTTTGGAAAGGCTGTTACAGAGAAGCCCTATCTTGTGGTCATTTTCCAGGAATCATAAACTTTTACATGTCCTAAATATCTCTTCAGTTTAGAAGTTCAGGTTTAGAATTCTAATTTGGTTCTAGCTTTTCCTAGATTTTAACTCCAAGTCTTAGGAGGATGACTACATTTATTAAACAAAAAGGAAAATCTGGAAATGAACAAAACCTACAATAAATCAGACAATGACATTCTGAACTGAAATAGATACCTTTCTGAAAGTATGCTATTTTGAAAATCTTTTGAAAGTGAATTCTTTGTCACATTCAAGATTTAAAAATTTGTAGATACGACTTTCTACAAGTAAAACCTTAACATCTATTTGAAAAGTGTCTAAATTAGGTTCTTAAACTCCTTCACCCCCTCACTTCAGTACTGAACTTACATATATATATACACACACTTAGGATAGTTTTCCATCTTTCAAACTTTCAAGTAAAAAAACATTGGCTTCAAAGAACTTTATATTTTTTTATGAGTCTATCATTGAAGAGTACTAGGTTGAAACAACTGCAACTAATCATAGCGAACTTCCACTTTGCTTTTAAACTATAAAAAAGGATCCTTTTTCTTCTGATGTAACATATTTGATCAGACAACGAAAACTGACAGGGTTACTCCAGTAAATTATACCTATTTAACTTTTTTTCATCCCTGAAGATATGTTTTGGAGTAGGGTTAATGCTTCAAGCTTTGACATACTAATTTAAAACATCTTCAGATGAAGAAAATTTGACTCATTTCTACTGGTACTTACGAATTATTTTCAGAAAGCTCCCCATGCAAATTATGAAGCTAAACATACATGTATATCATTTTGCTTATAATAGAAACATACCTCAGCATATAGCACATCTTATTTACCAGTTGAAAGAACAAAACAAACTTATTTTTAAACAGCAGGTATATGTTCTTAGTTCCTCCATATTATAAATTATTACCTACATCAAATACATGATAGACACTTACAGAACCATGAAAAATAGAAGATCAATGATTTATTTAGGGAGGCAACAAACATCCCTCTTTCCTCCCAGTAAGTTCTCCTTTAATGACAGAAGCACTAGTGCACACTAGATATGACAGTTGATATCTATATATATATATATCTTAGAAATAAGTACCTGAATAAATTGTGGATTATATTCAGTGAAGCAATAGGTTTCTGACAGCTTCTGCTTCTATCCAGATTTCCAGTCCTCCTAAAAATACCCAGTCAAATCACAAAATCAAACATTAGAACATGATGAGAAGTTGGCCCCAGTTGGCTGTTGAAAAGTTCCACACAGAAAATTTACTTTTACCTTTTTTTCTCCTGTAGTATGTATGGTCCAACTGACATTTTTGCATAAGCAAATAGAAAAACAGGGACAGTTGCTCAAATTCTAATTTGCTTGCTTGCTAGCTTAGTAGCTTGCAAATACTATTCAAGAATGCATATTCTTTGCTTTTAAAACAGAACAAAATATTATACATAATTATTATTTTCAGTGGAACAGCAACATTAGACTGATATGCAGACAAAATATTGTAAATACTTCCATGGAAGATACAGTCTATTCCTTGTGCCTTTTAATAATCTGAGAATAGATACCAACATTCCGAGACAGAAATACAGCAAAAGCAGCCAAAAGGCAAATATGATAGATATATACAAATAATACTATCCTGAATGAGTAAGGAGTACAAACTAAGGAATATTTTTTTTTTTTAGTATATTAAAAAAACATTTTTTTTACAAGAATTTCAAATTTATCGTGAAACTCTGGGAGTATTTCTGAAGAATGCCGAGGAATCAGTCATTGAAACTTTCTTAATCATCTAAATAATGAGTCTACATATTAAATGATGTTCTGGGAAGCTGTTTCTACAGAAGCATGAAAATGAAACCTGGATACTCTGAATATATATAGTTTACAAGCCGCAACTTCTTTTGCAACTTCTTTTTTATTTAATAATTAATAAAAATATTATACATTTTAAACGATGAATACTTTGCAGATAATGGGCCTGGTTCATGTATCCTTTGCAAAATCAAATTCTGAATTAGTGCATATTAATCAGTCTTCTGTAAAACTCTCAAATAATTTCTTGTGTTTACTGCCAGGTTCTGTATATTAGGAACAGTTTTCAATAGACTATTCTACTTTCTTTTTCTTTGATTTTCTCCAAAATTAAATACATAACCCCAACATATATTATGGAAGAAATTTAACATACTGAAGCATAAGAAGAGTCTGAGGCCTGCTGTTATTTGTATATTGCTGTAATAGATATTCCAAATGCAGGCAATAAATGTGATGACATAAACCATGAAACCACAGATTTTACTGTGGGAACCATGTATATTCTTAGATATAACTCAGATTTAATATATGTTTTGGTGCAGTATGCTACTGAGCTGAATTTTCATATGGTTGCACATTGTAGTATCTGAATACATAAACTGCTGATATTCGCTGTGCAACAGCACAAACGTTCTGGCTTTTGTTTATTAATTTTCAGTAGATACAGACAGATTCAGCAAGTATAACAACATTATGTGGAGCAGCAGTGTGCCCGCAGAAGGATCCTAATGCACATGGACAGAGACATCAATTTAGGATGACTGCAACATGACTGCTATGGTACAATAATGTTAGAAGCTCTTCCTTTATGTCACAGCAATGCCACAGTAAATTTGTTCCTGCTATTTATGCAAAACTAAGTGCAATACAGGCAATAATGAATATTCGGACATATAAAGCCAGACAGTAATTTTAGGTACACAGCT
>JAVCKT010032087.1:0-29056 GCA_032273925.1 Rhynchotus rufescens | reverse complement strand
CTACCAGCAATAAAAGGTGCAGGCCAAAGTCTCGTTTTATTTCCCATAGAAAGAATGGTAAATTAGGTCTCTCCTCTCAACTTGTTAGAACATGGAAAATTATTTCTTTAATAATGCCTTAAATTGTGATAAGTATTTGCTACTGGGCCCAAGGCAAGACTGCATAAAGCTTTTTTCCTTCAGAAAGCAATTAAAAAAAAAAGAGCTAGTCTGTAGAAGGAGCTTTACAGGTCTGTACAAATCAAGCCTCATACCAAACAAAGTTAAGAATTTTTTTTTCATAGAGACACAATAGATTTTCCCTTTGGAATCTCTAACAGGTAGCAAACATTTCCTGAAAACAACTTATTATCAGAGGGAAAAAAAAGATCTTCTCACAGAATGCATACCTAGAGGTACTACATTTTCTAGGCAAACCAAACTTCAAAATCCTTTATGAGCCAAAATAGCCATCTAGAAATCACTGCTGTTTAATTCCACACAGGCGGCTCCTTTTTAAAATTCCAGCTCCTTTTTTCTTTCCACATTTGTTGACTTTCTACTTTGCTTGTCAACCCATTTCTGTAAATCTCAGCAGGAGGATAAATTAATCAGTTTGTCATTATACCTTATGGGCTTAAAATATTGGCTCTTGCTGTGAACTTTTATAATATGGGTTAACGTTCAGTCATTTAGCTGCTGTTCTAACTGGTTAACATTGTGCTCCTACAGGTGAAGAAGCACTTCATGAATACCTTAGAACCAAGGCCATCACTGTGGAATATTAAAGGAACTGTCTCACGTGGAAAGTAAACTGGCTGAGTTTGAGTCTGAAGGACTCCGTGAAGCACTTCATGCAATGTCCAGGGTATGCTGTCCCACGTGGTAAAACTATCAAAACGAGTATCCCCAATCCATGCATAAATTTATATAATACAAGTCCAGATTTTAGTCTCACTGAAAGATGAAAGCACTTGGCAATTAAATAATTTCAGATTAATTATCCAGCAACAGTAACAGGTATTAGCACAAGCAGAACAAAAAGTGTTTGAGCTATTTTTTTTTAAGTACAACTGAAGAATGTGTTCTCACATGTCTCCTTTTATATTTGTGTGAACATTACATTTACATGATCATTTTAAATCTCTAGACACAAGGCTTCTCTCAAAGTTGAACTATATATATTATGCCATTTTTGCTAAAAATGGTTCAAGTTTTACAGTAGCAATTAAACATTCTGCTCTGGTGATTCTTCAGCAGTACAGAAAACCTTTGTGCCATAAGAAGTAAATAACTGCAAGAAAGTGCACTTACTATGATCTTTGTATAGTACATACAGAGTTCAACATTGGTATTAAACTATGCATATCAAGCTAAAGTTACTGAAAAGATTTTCTATCCTTTTGTTGATATATAATGTGTGATCTGCCTGCAATTTGAAAGGTGGTTACATTAACAGATTAAAATCACTTTTTCTGTCTGTTCACATGGACTGTTATCACTGTTTTATATAGAATGCATATTCACATATCTTAACTTTTTTCCCCCCCTAATCTCTTGAAAAAAAAGAAATCTTGTAAAAAAAAGACAGAGTTAAAGCCGTGGCTTTCAAACTCTCTTTTTCTCCTCCAATTTGAATGCAAGCTTTCCATATAGGCCCTGTCTAACAAACTAAGCTCGCTTAAAACTGCGTGCTCTTCTTAGGAGTAAAACCCCACCCAAAGCTTCATCGGATCTGTGAGCTGCCATGAAAAAAGCAGTCCCTCCCCTTGCTTCCCATTCTCTAAAATATTCTGTGATTTAATCAGATAATCCCAGTAAACCATAACCTCCTCCTGTTTTTAAGAATCCGTATTGTGAAAGGAAGATCAGAATCCTTGTTCATCTATCCCAAGTAGTCCATAAACAGAAGTTTAAAGAAAACTCAAGATTTATGTGTGAAATTCAAAATAAATTGTGCAATTAATTGCAGTTTTGAAGTCACAGAGTTTGAATTTTAATATTTGAGCAACAGTAGAGAAAAAAATAACGGTGTAGAAAATACAAAGTTCCTTTAAGAAACAAATGATGATATCAAGGAGCATCACAGACACTTCTGAAATGCAAAACGATCTCTAAGGAAAATACACCAGTCCAAATCATTGCTTTTTAACAGTCGGAGGTAAGTATGAATGGCACATACTTTCACCTGCTATGACTCCACAATTGTGTTAAACTAATCTAAGCACAGTTCTTTTCATTCTTCTGGAAAGGACAGCTGTCAGTGAAATGGAGAGGATGGAAGCATGTGGCAGAGAAAGCAGGAGATAAAATGTAAGGTTTAGAACAATTGCAACACCGGTTAGACTCGACCTTTTAAGTTCTAACATGGTCTACGCTACAGCTACTAGTACTACTGTTGCTAAAAGCTAGTTTAAGGACTAGCAGCAATCTGTGCATAGACAGATATGTATATATGTATATACATATATATGTACATTCATGTATATATGAAGCCATACAAAGCTCAGTGTAGGCCTAAAAAGCCAGGAGAGCTTGCTGACTTCTCTTGTTTCATGGCTGGTTATAACACTGTTCATACCGTGCTACCTTACCATGAAATGACCTCAGCCACTGTGGTAGCTTACAATGGTTACCATCTTGATTGCAATATAGACATACCTCAAATGTACTTTAAGATAATGTTTAATATCGAAGACATGTACATACCACTTTAGAGGACAATGACTATAGAAAACAAAGCTTTTCCCTCCCTTTAAGGCAAAAACTTTCTGCCACGCTGCAGACTTTTCATCAGTAATGCCAGAGGCCAAGAGTTCTACCTCCTAATTTGACCTGCAGCATGACTTCCTCCCCAAGTCCCAGCCCCACTTCCCGCTGCTTTCTTAATCGAACTTTCTGGTGCAGCTCAGTTTCATATCATTTGAGAAAGAAGACAGCATTTCTTCAGAGATGCAGCTTGCCTCAGAACTACTAGGAAAACAATTATTCAAGCGGATCCTGCATTCCCAACCATATAAACTACAGTATTTTGCATGTTCCTGGTAGATAGGGAACATCCGGAAGCAAGGCAGTTTAAGGGTCAAGTCTTCAAAGCCAGAAAGCATGATTCTTTCAAAAGTAAAATACAAATGGATTTACTCATTCACTTTGCTGTCCAAAATTTCTATTTTGCCCTTTTCTCCCTTTTGTTTAGGGAACTTAATGTTGTCTATTGTCACTTCATCAGTTGTACAGTCATCTTCAGATTCTGAGTCATCATCTGAGAGTGATACCTCTTCATCTGTATCAGAACCACTCAGTTCAACTAAAGCCACGTTCTGCAAGGAGGAAAAAAAAAATATTACACATTTCAATATAGCACCTCTCATTTGTTTAAAACATAAAGTAAGTAGATAAACAACCCTATCACCATAAGAAAACTCCAAACCCATGATTAGAAAGACATTTGGGTTCTTGTGGAGTTAAAAACTAATCACGGACACATATCCAGTGTTTTTAAAATGTAATTATTATGCCCCATAGCAAATAAGCATTTTTATATCATGACCAGAGGAATGAGTACATAGCTGAACTCAGATAATCTAAATCAGATATTTAAGTTAATAAGCATAGGCATCAAAGCTGTACTTTTCAGTGAAGAATTCCAATCAAGCCATTTAACACATAGAGGAATCATGATACATATACAGAGATAGGTATACATAAGTATTTTTAATATAAATCTTGATCTTATAATCCACCATTTGTCTTGGTATTAAAACTACTGCAAAAGAGCAAGTCATCGGACCATCATGACATTTTGAAGCAAAAGTGATCATATATTTCCATGTGCAGTACCATAGTTTTGATTTCTTTTCTCTTTGGAAACATTTGTCTTCAACACGATCCTCACCTCGAAAACTGCCTGCATGCTGCAAAGCAACGTACAGGACCTGAGATGTCAATAAATTTCTTCAGTGATCTGCAAATAGCCATGTGCTATTCATCATCTCATCTCCTGTCTGTTTTTTTATTATAAAGCCAAGACACTTGTCAGACATTATCACATGAAATATGTTTTCTCTCCAAGTTACTTGTTCCATTTGAACATATCAAAGTAATTTTCATGATCAGCTTTGTTTCCTCACCATTTGGAATTCTTTCAACCAATCCCTGTGCTGGACAACTTACAGCATGTAGGTTGGACACAGCCTCTCGAGTCCAACTTTGTGGGCAGTAAGTTGTTCTGACAGCTCCAACTCCAGGCTGCCTTATTTCCTGCAAGGCTGCAGAGCAGCAGGCCCTTGCCTAGGCCAGGCAATCTTCCAGCCATTTGATTAGATACACATAGCAGAGCCACTGAGTTTTGTAATTGTCTTGGGGTGGGAGGGACATGACTGCAGCATTTTAATTACCAAGAGAAAGCGAATGATGATGTGAACATAAATAAATGGACAAACACAAACCCTAAAGATATTAATGATTTTGTTAACCAAAGCTCTACAGCCAGGCCTAAAATACCTACAAAGAACAGCTGAAAGTCAGTTATTCTTAGTAATCAGTTGTTATTCTTAGGCTTTCAAGTCACAGATTTCAGACTAAAACAGTAAAGACTTGACCTTATCCATCAAACTAATTAATCCTAAGGTTAGAGAATTATTCTAATTCTTAACCTCCTCTGAATTTATTTTATAAGATCAAAAATACTGTACACACTTACCATTTCTACAATATTTTCTGTTGCACTGTCTAGATTTTCAATATCAAACTGATGAGCTGGTGCTGTTAGCATTTTTCTTCTTAGCTCATCATTTGCATGTGCCATCTGGGGTAGAAAGCTCTGCACTCTGTCCAAAACTACAACAGAAATAATTGTAATATATAATGAATATCAATAAAAATATGTGTGTGTATATAAACAGACACATATATGTATGTATATATGTACATACACATATACACACGGACACATTAATATATGCACTAATACAGAAATCCGAACATTGAAAAAGATTCCATTTCTATCGTAATTTACAACTGCCTGCCTGGGGGTTGGACTCGATGACCTCTGAGGTCCCTTCCAACCTTGGGCATTCTATGATTCTATGATTCTATGATATTTAGGCCAGCAGGGCCAGCTATAGGAGTTCTGCACAGTGGAATTCAATTCCTGCCCAATACCGGGTATATCACCATTAATAACAACGTCACTTGTCCAACATGGCTCAGGCATTGCTTATTTCTATTTGTATTTCAGAAGGGCATAGAGCTATATATGCACCAGTTGAGTAGATTTCCTTTATATTATTACATTATACCTCACTGAGAAACCCTAAGCCACAAAACAGGAAAGATTTGTTTCCCATTTCATTTCCCATATCCCACAGGGCAATTTGTTCCTGAAGTTCAAGAAATAATTCCACTTCCAGACAAAAAAAAAAAAAAAAAAAAAAAATCTATATCAGGTCATTGTTTGCTTGTGTTTAATTATGCATATACTTTGTCTGAGACCTTTGTCATCTATACTGAGTGCAATGACAGATAAGCAGTTCAATGTCTCTCTAGCTCTTATTTAAATAGACAGAGTACTTATGCAGGGCAGGACAGCAAGTTGGCTGTCAGGCCCTGCGCAGAAATACTTTATGCATGCAAATAAATCTGCATAGTGTTTCAAGCTTTACACCAGACAGCACTCTAATATCGCTTACATTTTCTAAACTGGTACAATGGCAGCTTTCAGTCCTCAAGTTAAGCCATGAGGTCATAACATAATAAAAATAATATAGGCAACCATCTATGCAGTGATCCAGCCTTCTATAAGAATCTTCCTTCAAGAGACTAAAGACTCTACAGGTGTAGATTTAGAAATTGTACCTATGTGACTTTCCCATTGCCCTACTTTCAGAGGAATACATTTTTCTTGAAAACACTTTAATTTTATATTTGTCTCAATTTATATGAAAGCCATCTACTTTACTAGGACTATGATGATGATTATCTAATATACCATCAAAACCTACATAGAACAAAACTGACATTTACAGGACCTCATGATGAAAGCTATAATAGCAGTTATTCATCCTAAATCTTTCATTTTACTCCTCAAATGCTGGAAAAATTAGGATAGGCTTTGTAGAATTCTCTGAGGTAACATAGTCCCAAATCACTTAGGAATGAGACCCTCAGGTTAATTCTAGATATATTACACCAGCAGCAGAAAATCTAGCCCTCAAGTTTTTATTGGTCGACAACAAACTCCAACTAGAAACTAACAAGCTGCTAGCATAGCAAATGCACAGGATGAATACAATTAGCATGAAACTGCACTGTAAAAGTAAATTTCACTATTCTGAAGCAGCTTCAATTTCCAGATGGTCTTATTAAGATGTAGCCTCGAGTATTGCAAATTACATTACTGTAGTCTTTGGACCCAATCCTCAGCTGGCATTGAGTCTCAGTGCGGGGATATTGCTCTTTATATTTAAATAACAAAGTTTACTATTTAAACTAGAACAAATCCTACAAATGTTGCTCTTCCTTCAAAGGATATTAATCTTTGAAATTGTTTCTGTTGTCTATTGACCTATATGGGTATAGAATATGGTGACATAATCTCACAAATGATTCTTCTTAAAATGAATGTAAGTGGATAGAGATACAGAGAAGTCACTGATCCAAGTGCCATATGCTCCAATTCACCGTCTATAATATCATGTCCAGTCTTTACACAATACTATTGAAAAAGAACACTAGATGGACCTCTGAGAGGATGGTTCTTTTTGCTTTGAGCGATATGAAATTTTATTTGTATGTCTGCTAATTGCTTTGTCCCACTGCTACCTTTAACTCCAGATAAGCTGTCGAAATTTTAACTGAAGAACCTTCGGGGAGTAAGGGGAGACAGAGGTAATAAAAATGATGCAATAACCATGTTACCATTGGAAGTCCTAGCATTCAAACACATAAAATGAGTACAGGGAATCTGAAACAGAGAGGAGCATGGAAAGCGCTCCACATCAAGTTTCAGAAGGACCAGGTCACCCACACTCACCCACTGCAGATGGCTCTGACAGGCATCTTTAGCAACATGTACACATCTTTAAAGGCTCACACTCACCAGAGTTCATTAAAAATTTCAAAGAAAATTCAAAACCGACTGAGACTCTCAGGCAGCTGGGACAAATTCTAATGGCTAAGTATAGTCTTGGGCACGTAGTCATGCAGTTCAATCTGCTTGCTAATCACTTCTGTGTTACTGTGCATCTACTGCTTCAAGGCGCTGTAGATACTGACACTCTTGCAATACCCTTCATCCCAGTTCAGTTCTCTAAGAAGTTGCTGGCAAGCTGTTAGCAAGGACTGTGTGGCAAAAGCATACTCCACTGACA
Organism: Rhynchotus rufescens; assembly: GCA_032273925.1. Lineage (NCBI taxonomy): Eukaryota > Metazoa > Chordata > Aves > Tinamiformes > Tinamidae > Rhynchotus > Rhynchotus rufescens. The sequence goes on along the minus strand of JAVCKT010032087.1, from coordinate 21,707 downwards.
AATGTTAGCAGGTAAGATGCCTGCCTGCCATATTACTGTGGGGAGAGTGCCTAAAGCTCCAGGGTTTCAGAGCTAGGGGCTTAGGGTTTAGAAGCTAGGGCCTTCTAATGGATGTTCACAGCAAACACAACATAGCTAAAGCTAAATGTGTCATGCCCACATGCCCATAATTTCTTATTAAATGTGGAGTGGTCATAGGCCAAAGGATAGCATCATTTTCTAGTCAGTAGTTACTCCTTTGAAGTATAACTGAAACGATCTTGAATATTTGTTTTCTATTTTTAATAAAATGGTATGGCTAAAAGTCATACCAGAGAGTCCATAGCCAAATCTGCCCTAAACCCCAAAAGCCTGGCAGCTTGCTTCATACTGGCTGCTGTCTGTAGTTCCCTGAATCATTGCATTTTCTGTATTACCATTTTTATTGACAGTTCTAGTTTTAATGAGAGGATGACTCATGCAGTGTTTAAGTTATTACAATATCAAATTTTAGAAGAGAGAAGCTAGAATTTGTTTCTGACTTACATACTCTAAAGACAATTTTTTATTCAATATATTTAGATGTCATTACTTTTTAGGTAGTTATGAGCTCCTATTAAGGAGAGGCAGATAGGCCTTAAAAAGATCCCAGACCAGCTGAGAGCTATAGCTCTGTAACATATGTAGCTAATTGTTATCTTTTTTACTACAAGCAAACTACTTAGTACTGCCTGTAATACAGAAAATTAAAGGCTATATATAAAGAGTGGATATGCAAAAGCCACCCACTACTGTAATAAAGGAAGTGCGATTAATCATTGCATGTGCTGCCAAAGAAAGATTTGCTTGTGGTAATTATATAAAAATATAACCTTCCATGGACAGAAAGGAGAGGAAAAAATGAGAATAAAAACAAATGACAAAGCACTGCAGCCACAGGAATACAGTTACTGAGCCTTTAATAAGTTATCGAAGTGCCCTCTCTGGCTGCTTACTCAATCCTTCCTAATCAGTTGGGTTTCATTTATTTATTTATTTCCTTCTATCTGGAACAATACTTACTATCAAGGGCAGTAGGCACAGTAGAAAAACTTCTGTAAATAATAAATGTCTTTCCACCCTGACAGAACACCTCTTTATTAAAATAAATAAATAGAATCATTGACCGATGAACACACATTTAGCCAGTCTTCTTTCTCTCCTTCTCAGCTATCTGCCCCAGCTTTGATTTGCTTGTTCTTGTCTGTTGATGTTTTTTTCAACATTGAAAACCAAAATAAACCTGTCTGTTGTCCTTCTGTTTGAATGCACCGTGTATGGATAGTACTAGGTGGAAAAAAAATCTGTTCAATTTTTATTGTCTCTAAATGCTTTTGATCCTCAGTTTGGCTTCAGTTTTCTACCCAGTTGCATATTCTCCTTGTTTCTAGTGAGAAAACAAAACATGATACACACCCTTTCTTCTGGTTTCCATAGATTTATATGAAAAGGGAGGGTTTTGAGGAGGGCTCAAAAGCCCTCCTCATTTAGGAAATTTATATGAAAAGGGAGGGCTTTGAGGAGGGGAAAGGGAGGGCTTTTATAGGAAAAGGAGGGCTTTGAGTCAAAATTAAAGCCCAGGTTAATGCCCACACAAAGCAGCAAAGAACATATGGAGCATTTCTGCTCTCCTTCCTGGGATACTTACACAGACAGGGAGGCAGAATCCACTCTCATGCTGATGCTCCCACTATGATGAAGGGAGTGTGGTGGCTTTGAAAATGCAGATACACTGTTCAATTTTCAAGGCTGTCTTGCTTATATGAAGAGCAACCCAGACAACCAGGTGGCATATGAGTCTGGGAGGCTCATATGCCACCCCTTCTCAGCAAAAAAAAATGAAGTTAAAGAAGACAGAGAAAACTCAAAATAAATAAGCATTTGTAGTTGAATTACAATATGAAAACATATAAGGCCAAGTACCCATTAAAGAAGGGTTTTAAACATTTTTTTCCAGGAATGGATCAAATGGTGCATTGAAAATTGTCCTAAGGCAGGAAGCTCGTGAGTTCTCTGCTCCTCTATGCTCAAATGAAGACTCCAGAGCTGCCCAGGCCAAAGGTGTTTGATCACTGTGACACTCAGCAGCCCTGCTGCCTCAGCCTAACATCAGATTTGTACCTGTGAATTGGAAATTCTTAGCAATAACAACAGAATTCGGTGTGATGGATACTCAGTACGAAGGAGTTCGGGGTCATGGTTAAATCCCCTTGTGGGTAATGTTAGGATGTGGCCGCTGTGCCCCTCTATGCAGCTACAGAGGCTGAGCCCCCTGGAGAGAGCTGCATAATTCCACCAGTGATTGTGTTTCCTGAACTCACAAATCAGGCTACATGTTCAGATTTACTTCAGTAAACTCAGCCCTGAAGAGCTCAGTCAGCTTGTACTTTCTATAGAACTATTTATATTTCCCCATTTTTAACTTTATTTTCCAGTGCTTCGGCCTGTTCCCTTGAAATGATGGAGTGCAACACAGCTTAACAGTAACAACAATCAAGCACTATGTGTAAGTCTATTAGGAAATGCAAAACACATTAGTTGTGAATTAAAACATACACTTCATGGAATTTTTTTCCAAACAAATTCTTGTTCCCTGAACACCATTCATACAATCAGCCCAACAGGAATTCTAAAATGAGGCATTTTCATCTTATTACAAGTTTTAGTTAGCACTCCCTATCTTAGACAACTCAGTGGAAGACAGAGGTTACCTTAGAAAAGAGCCTGAAAGTTGAAATATAGATTTCAGACAGGTAAATGATGGTTAGGGAAGAGGACACAGTTGGATCACTGTTTTGCCTTGCAAGGCTCACACACAAGGGGGAAAGAAAAAATATCTAACCAGGAGATAGGAGCTGTAAATAGAAATTTGATAGCACAGAAATAAAGAATATGAAATGCATAAAGGGTACCAGGCAGATAAATGACTTGTAGGAATCTGTCAATATGTTTCTGGAACATTATGGTAGTTAAAAAGGACTCTATAATTCACAGTTAATGGTTCAGCATCTTCAGGAAACTTTATTCCTTACAGTTGTATTTCTAATTTAGCTTCCAGTTAGCCTAACTACTATTTCAAATCTGTGCAAATCTAATAGCTGAGAAATTTGATTCTAATTCTTACAGAAAACTGGAAAGATGTAAAACTTTTAAAAGCACTTTTAAAAAGGTCTTACATGTATACATATATGCACTTCCTTCCAAGGAGGAAATTACAAGCCAGAGTGGAGATACTGCTTCACTGATCAAAAACAAAACACAAATCATGCTATAATGTAAAAAGTGTCAAAAAAGGGCAAGATCTTATACATCTCTGTGAAAGTCTATCTTTCTATCTTATTACATTATTTCTCTGTAAACTTCATAATGATAGCTTATCTGAATTTGGTACAATGTTATCTCTTAATTTTCACTCATTTGATTTTGTGTTTTAAACTGCTTCCCTGAAAGGCTTCACAAGAACATTAAATCAATAAATGTCAACACCTCATACAAAATAGAGATGATTTATTCCTCTATTTGATCTAAAAAGATAATTGCATGGAAATGATGGGTACAAACTACATCTCAAGGTAACTAGATCAGTCAGTAACACTGTTATACACAGTTCAAAGGGTAAACAAAAAAACCCAAAGGCATAAATTTTATAGTTGGTCCTTGATTAGAAATTGCTTTGTATATATGAATTTATTTTTGTTGATATGGTCCTAGAGGTGTAGTTAATAATTTCTCATAAAGCAGAAGTGATTTTTGAAGCCTAACTGAATTGAAAAAGAGCTTTCATTTGTTTGCTTCTGATAGTTTCCTACAGTTTGTCTTGAGATTTTACAGCTGTCTGTCCAGTCCATAAGTTGTTTTTCCTAGTCTCCATGTAGTTATTTGTCAGCATACCTAGCCAATTATTCATTGCTGCTGTATCTGAATGCCCGGCAGAAATTACAGAAAGTTAAGAGTAGGCTAATCATAGATATAGTCTGTATTTATTCTCGTTTTTCTTGTTCAGTTATTTGCAGAGAGCTGTCTACAGCTTGCTTTATTTTTTTTCTTCTTCACTCTACTTTTGCATCCATCATCACTTAGCTACTGTTCCTAGAAGAAGCAATTAGAGTAGAAAGAGTGCTACACAGAGATAATGTTTACAATTCTTCCTGAACATCATTTTTTAGCTTTGGGGAAAGGAGCTCCATGCCACAGTCTAAGGAAGTCCCTCCTTTAAAGAGCATTTGTCTCATTCTTTCCACTGTTGTCACTGTGGGAGACTGGCACCCACAATGAATCTTGACAGTAGTGAAATGAAATCCCTGAGACAAACAATTTTCAAGTCTAATGAGACCTCTGATGATCAAGATCAGGAACTTGAATATGTTCATTATCAAAATGTCATTGACGTAGCAAGAACAGCTGGATTTGGGATTGCATAAAGGTTTTCCATATAGTCCAAAGTGCAAAGGCATAAGGAACTCGCTATATGATTCAAAGACAAAAAAAAATGTGCATTTGGAAAACTAAATTTTCCAAATTTAGTGTTTACTTAAAAAAACAAAAGAAGTGTTCATTCAGGCTTCCACATAAGAATCTAATATATGAAAATGAAATCTAGCTGTAGTTCTCTGTTTCCATAAATGCAGCTCTTCTTAAGTCAGTAAGATTTTACAGGCAGGATTGATTAGACTCCAATTCAAAGACTAGCCAAAATACGGCTCATTTGAAAAAAAAAAATACATATACATAAAATAGAACATATATATATAATAGAATATGTATGTAATATATATAAAAGAAGTAATTAGGTAGGAACATGAAAAAAAATCTGCCAAGCAAGGGAAATATGGTAAATATGTATATAAAACTGACAGCAGTTTACAGTGTTCTCTCTTTTGACAGTCAGTTCATAGGTTTCCATATAGCACCAGGCGAGAAGGGATACAGTGGAACTTTATAAATATTAAGTAAAATATATTTGGGGGATTTAGCTTGAAATAATGGGATTCCTTTCCCAGGCAGCACTAAATAAAGAATTTAGCCATGTGCAAGAGATGAATCATCACACACATGGATTTGGCACTTACAGTAGGTGTTTATGAACACAACTAGCAGAAAGACTTTGGAGCATTAAATCACACAGCTCATTAAATCTTTTCAATGCTGCTATCATTTACTGCAACCTCCAGATGGAAAGTTGAGGAGCAAGAAGGCAAAAGTTGTCTAATTAAAGGAGATAAGTGGTTTTCTTTCTGAGGACTAAAGTTGTTCAGCAGTCTTACCTTATATTCTTTGTGTGGCAATATCACATTAAGTTTTTCTTCAAGATATTTTTGGTTTGTGGCCATAATACAGTTTTTGCTCAGGCCTTACTCAGGGAAACTTCAAATTAATTCAATACGAGTTGGCTACTTACAAACAAGAACTTTATAATTTATGCAGGTTGGTCCAAACCACTTTCTCTGTAGGAAAATTTGCTCATTTACCAAACATTCTGCTTCTGTTTTTCTTTCCCCTGAAATAATTTGTAATGTTCTAGTCAATTGTTTTACTCAGTATGGTCTTTTCAGAACATTTCATAAGCTCTTAGGCTTCTAGGGCTATTCCTGCACAACAGTTCTTTGGAGCCTTAAGGTTCCCTTCATGAATTTTGAAAAGTTAAGCATCGAAGAAGTGGATCTAAGACTATAGATTACTAATATAAAAGAAGTTTCTACATATAAACAGATGGATAGATAAGGGAATATATAAGAGCGTATCAAGCATGTCTATAGTTCTAAGTGGAACACAGCAGGAATCCTACGCTAACCAAGAGAGACTCAAGCGAAACATCCATGTGCTGTACTGTTAAACTGAAGGAATCAGCTCACCGCTCTTGCTGAGTAGAAATGTTCTTAGGCACAGTTAGCTGACATGCTTGATGCTTGAGTTAAAAAACGTCTGAAAAATGCCCATGTTGCTGTTGTGGCAGACTAATAATGACACCTGATCAAAATAATTACAGAGAAGAACAGAGAGAGAGAGAGAGCTTTATTAAGCCATAAGTGTTCTTTTATATATTTTATGTAACATCATGTCTTTGACTTATTGGCTGCAACACTCAGCAAAACACAATAACAAGGTTGTGATTGGACAAACTTCAGCTTGGTCAGTTTTGCAAGTTTTCTCACCCTGCTCTGTAGCTGAAACTTACTTAGACTTGTTTACAGCTTTGTGCTATCTAAGTAACTTCTCTTTCTAATGGGTACGCTCTAAAGTCTTCAAGGCTAACACTCTCTGCTAAGGGAGCCAGGGACCTCACAGACCCGCTGTAATCCCTGACATGCCCATGTCTGAAATATCTGAAATCACTAGTGCCCATGTTTCCACCCTCAAGTACACAGAGTATAATATCGAACCTCTTCATCTTCTCAGAATCTATCACAAACCTAAATTTGGAGGCATTTCCCAGCTTCCATATTTTGTATAACTCTAAATACTCCACCATTGGGCAGACCAGTAAAATACGTGTCTTCAAAATTTACTTATGCTTATTGAATTTGGTAGTCAATCAACATGCTCAGGTTTGAGGAAAGGTAGACAGGCCACCTAGGTTACAGCATGAATTAGAAAGGATGGAAAATACAGGTCAATTGTGATGGATATCATGGATGAGTAAGTGATAGATTTTGTGGAAAGGCAGCAGACAGATTGGTAACCATTGGATGGCAATGTAGTTGAACAGTGTGACAAGATCTGTTAGCAGATCAGTTGACAGGGAAGTTGGAGAATCCAAGAGGCTTTGAAAACAATTAACAAGACTCTGAAGAACAGAGAGAAAGGATCATAAGGAAATTAAAGCAGTAAAGATAATAAAGAGAGAGTACCATTAATGTCTTTAGAGTGTATCATTAATGTCAACCCACTTGGACGCAGCCCTGTGCCATATGCTCTAGGTGACCCTGTGTGAGCAGGGGGGTTGGACTAGATGACCTCTGAGGTCCCTTCCAACCTTAAGCATTCTATGATTCTATGATTATTTTACTTGTGCTGAACCTGCTATCTGCTAACTTCATATATTATCAGACACAAAATTTGTACTAGGGCAATTCTTGAGCAATTAATCTATTGTTTACTGTTTAGATGCCTCTTTAAATAAAAGAAATAGAAAATTCATGTACTCATTGCTTCCTGCAACACACATGGTGGTTCGAAATCCATTTTAGCTTTCAAATTTTGTTCACTGAATTTCATCAGTTTGATATTCTCTATACAATTCCACTTGATTTGGATTCTTGTCTTAACATTAATAGCATTTGTTGCTATTCAATAATTGTTCTGCTTCCAAGTGAATTATCTTATTTCTAAAGAGACTACAAGACTCCACAAGACTCTAAGTGCACTCTAGGGCTCTACAAGTAAGAAATACTTTGGAGGTGAACAACATGAAGCTACTAAATTCCTCCATATAGGTAAAGCTCCTATTTAGATGATAAGGATCATTATTTGCAAGGAAGAAAAAACCACTCATCTAAATATCAGCTATTAAAAAGCAGTGGTTTCTAAAAAGATATAAAAATGTATTATGTAGTTTTTAATTGTTATGTACTGTGAGGATATCAAAACATGATAATGACCATTTTAAATCATACTATGCACAAATATAACATAGAAATACAACATACAAATATAACACAAAGATAGTCAAGACTAAAGAGATTATTCCAACCTAAGGCAAGATGTAGTAGGTCAATATAACAGTCATCAGGGAAGAAGCACAAGGCAACAATGAAATAATAGTGATCGGTCTAATAAGCAATTGCTTTACCACAACAGCTACCCAAATATTGCCAAGTATTGTTATACTAGAAGAGGAAAAATACAAAGACGTTTTAAGTAGAGTCTGGTTGAGAAAACTGATTGCACAGCTGAACTCAATAGAACAATGCAAAATATAAGAATATACTTCTTCTATCATTATCCATTTTATTTTTATAAGCATCATGGGAAACCAATTATGATGACAGCTGCGATAAGTCATCGTTAAAAATTGTACTGATTATCACTTGTTTCAGATTACTCATATGAGGAATAACTAAAAAGAAAAATAAACCTGATTCTACATGCACAATACAGCCTAGTGTCTTGTTAATTCATTCAAATTCTTTAAAAACAACCGAATCCTGTAAATAATCAAGTGAAAACTATTGGCAGTGTTGCTTCTAGAAATATCATTTGTATCCTAAGAGTCAGGATCATTTTTATCTTATTATATGAATTGCAACTCCTGCGTAAAGAACTTTCAAAATACTTTGCAGACTTATTTAATATCTAAATATCTGTGTCTTCCATGGTGGGGGTGGGAATTAGAGGGGTGGTAATATGTGAACATTTAGCACATTGCCCACAATCAGAATTCATTGTTACAGTGAAATAGCAGAAGACTGAAAGAAGAAAGACATCTGTATACATTTGAAACTGTAGTGATTATTTATGTTGGCACTTGGTCATAATTGTCAGATTAAAAGTACCTCTTTCATAAAAAAAGTCAACTAATGTTTTAAACTAAATTGAAGGATTATTTATTAGGTCTTTATCAAACATTAGGTGTCTAGATGTGTTACAGAAGCAGCTAAACTACCTCCAATATATAACTAAAAGTCATATTTCTATTTCCTAAACACTCTTCTATGAATATTCTTTCACTCTTTTGAATACTGAAAGAAATGTTTTTATAGAAAATGAGTATTCTGCTGAAAAAATCCTTTTGCAAAACACTTGGATGTTCTCTAGGAGTCTTCTAAGTAATACTGACTTATTTTGAGAAACAATCTGGGGTTTAAAGTTATCACATCTAGTAGTGCAACAGCTACATTTTTATTAAAAGCAGCTACAGCACGTGGGGACATATATTCAGAATGTGAATTCTGATACAGGCACTTAGGAAAACATAGGACCACTTCTGCCCAGGGACAGACAGAGGTATTGAACAACATTATCTGACTGTCTCAATCAGACATGAAGACAGCTTTTCTAATTTTGAAACCACAATATTATCCACCTTTCCTAAAAAAATATATTTGCAATATATATTTCCACATTTCTTACATTATCCCCCCAAATATTTGAAAAATATGTAATACAAAACTACTTTTGTTTCATACCACAAGTTCTGTCCGATATGAAACTAGCTGTTTTTTTAGTATGTAATTAAAATAGCCTTAAAATGTTTTTTTCATATTCTTGCTCCTTTTAAAACATATCTTGTTCCATAGCAGAGATTATATGTGGTATGATTTCAAGCCAGCTCTGTATAAATTACACAATATCTTTGAAACATATGAAATATATTTGACCAACTGTAGGGAAAATATGATTTTTCCATATGGGATAGTTTTCACATAAGGGAGTTTTGTGTTTCTATGGAAAACATAATATACTGAGACAAATATAATAGGTAAGGAGTTGTAAACCACAAAGCAGGAGAAGCAGGTGTCCAGCTGGATTTTCACATAGGAAGGTCTTGAAGGTCACTGATGGTGATGAGGTCTCAGAGATTCCCAAATCCTCATAAAGTTATTCCTTCCCTTCCCAATACACTAATCTCCTACTGCTCTTGTATAATCTAGTGACTCAGAAAGTAAGGCCTGTTTTTTTCCCTTTAGCTTGTCAGAAGCAGACTAAATGACAACAATTTTCTGAATTGCCATTTATTAGGGCAATTCACAAAGGTCCTCACCCAGAAGGATATACATACATTGATGTATCTTATTTGTCATCCTCCTGTCTGACTATGATCTCCAGAGAAAGAATACGTAATGGTAGTAAAATTTACAACCAGGTATGGCTTTCCCCACCATCCTAAAACGTTAGAGGAGACAATTCGATCTCCTTGTCAAGTACAGAACCTAGTGATGTCAGCCTGTTATAAAGGGAATACTTGCTGGTCACTTCCTTCTGCTTTCCATTTCCCATAAAGTGATGGCTTCTATCCAGAAGAGTTAGTTGATCTTTGTCCATTGTGCTTTATTCTGTCTCGTACCCTGCTTGCTGTTTATATGATTCAGTTTTAGGTATGATTCACAAGAAAGATTTGCTTGATGTTTTCCTCCACCTGGAGTTCTCTTTGTAAATTATCCTTCAACTCCTGATGTCCCCAGTTCCCTTCAATTAAGAATAGTTTCCGCAAAAGAGAATGCAGCCACTGCAGGGAATTGTCTGAGCCAGGAGAACCTGGAAACAAATAACTCTGATCATTTTACTACTATCATTTGATCTGCTAACGTAGCAGACTTGGAAGTGCCTATGAAGATTAATGAATGCTAAAGTCACTATGTTAAGCTGAGCATTGAAAATATTACTCTTTGGTTATATAGGGTTAATATTTGAAGAATATTGTCTAAAGAAACCAAATGACTTTCAGATAGTCAGATAGCCATCTCAGCAGAATAGCCATAGCACAGCTTGAATATTTTCAGATTTGGCTCTTAGTAAATCTGCATCTGCTTTTTCTTTTTTTTTTTCAGTACCAAAAGTCCAAAAACTCTGGAGGAATAGTGAATATATTTTCCCACATGTATTAGTTTTAGAAAGTAAAATGAGAAGATAACCCACATCTTAAGTCTATGGAGCCATCATAAATCACAAGTAGGGACACTATTAGACGAGGGATCAGCTCAGGATATAAAAGCAGCAAGATATTGTTGTAACTATCTCATACAGCTGTATATGCTTGTAATTCGCACAGTGTTTATGTCATGATTTTTGTTTGCTTGCTTGTTTTTCAGTTTACTGCTTACATGAAAAGACATTATCAGGTTAAAAATCACTTTCAACCTCAATCTAGAAAAAAAAAAAAAAAAATGAAATGGAACAGATTGATAATAAGATTTTTTAAGTAGGAGCTGATAAGTACCTTTGTTTGTGTGTGTGTATATGTTCTGGTTGTCTTGCTATGCAAAGCTCTGTGCAAGAAGCTATATATTTTGTATTTTGGCATAATTATTCACTTCTATATTTTGTTATGGGATGAGTAATGTAATTCCCTTTAATTTGTGATAACTATAAATTACAGATAGATCAGTTCACCTAACTAGACAGTCAAAGCAATAATAAATTATATCTCGAAGAGAGGTGCATGCCTTTGCATGAATGACATCTTGTGTCTGTGGTTTTCTTCTGTTTGTATGTTAATGAGAATAAGCAAAATGCCTGTCCCTCAAACCATTCCTGTGTATATGGATAACAATCACTGACATGGATCAAAAATAACATAGAATCATAGAATCAGTATGGTTGGGAAAGACCTTCAAGATCATCAATTCCAAGCATAAATCCTTCAACACCATCCCTGCTAAACCAAGTCCCTAAGTGCCTCATCTACATGTTTCTTGAACAATGACAGACAGGGACTCCACCACTTCTCTGGGTAGCCTCTCCAATGCCTGACTACTCTTTTTGTGTAGAAATTCTTACTAATGTTGACTACTCTTTCCATGTAGAAATTCTTTCTAATGTCTAACCTGAACCTCCCCTGGCACATCTTGAGGCCATTTCCTCTTGTTGTATCTGTAGTTATTCTGGAGAAGAGATTGACCTCCACCTCACTACAGCCTCCTTTCAGGTAGTTGTAAAGAGTGATAAGATCTCCCTTGAGTCTTCCCCAGAATAAAAAACCCCAGCTCCTTCAGCCGTTCCTCATGAAGTCTGTGCAGCAGCCCCTTCACCAGCTTCACCGACCTTCTTTGGACAGGCTCCAGCATAGCAATGTCTTTTCTGTAGTGAGGAACCCAAAACTGAATACAGTATTCAAGGTGTCAAGCATTCACTAGTGCCAAGTACAGGGGGATGATCACTTCCCTGGTTCTGCTAGATAGACTGTTCCTGATACAAGCCAGGAAGCAATTGACCTTCTTGGCCACCTGGGCACAGAGCTGACACACATTCATCTGGGTGTCAGCCAACACTCCCAGATCCTTTTCTGCCACACAGCTCTCCAGCCACTCTGCCACAAGCCTGTAGCACTGCATAGGGTTGTTGTGACTGAAGTTCAGAATCCAGCACTTGGCCTTGTTGAACCTCATACAGTTGGTTTCAGCCCATCGATCTAGCCTGTCCAGATCCTTCTGTAGAGCCTTCCTACTCTCAAGTAGATCTGCTCTTCCTCCCTGGTTGGTGTTGTCCACAAATTTGCTGAGGGTGCACTCAATCCTCTCAACCAGATCATTGATAAAGATACTGAAGAGGACTGGCCTCAACAGTGACCCCTGGGGAACATCACTTATGACAACTTGCCAACTGGATTTAACTCCATTCACCACCGCTCTCTGGGCCCGTTCTTCCAGCCAGTTCTTCACTTAGCAAAGAGTACATATATCTAAACCTGCCAACTTCTCCAGGAGAATTCAATGGGAGTCTGTGTCAAAGGTCTTATTGAAGTCTACAACCTTCATGTCCACAACCTTTCTCTCATCCACTAGGTGAGTCACCTGGTTGTAGACAGAGATCACGTTGGTCAGGCATGACCTGCCTTTCATGGACCGATTGTGGCTGGGCAAACCGATTTTGGCTGTTGTCACACACATGCTATGCAATCTCCCTCAAGATGATCTGCTCCATGAATTTCCCTCAGACTGAGGCCAGGCTGACAGACCTGTAGTTCCCCAGATCCTCCATCTGACCCTTCCTGTATACAGGTATCACATTGACAAGTCTGGGATCTTCCCTGTTGATCAGAATCACTGTTAGATGATGGAGAACGTCTTGATGAGCACTTCCACCAGCCGCTTCAGAACCTGGGTTGGATCCCATATGGCCCCTGACTGTTTCCTCCCAAATTGTGAGTATTCTTTACTCTGTAGGTCTCTTCCAGCTCTGGGGGAGCCAAGTACCTTGAGAATAACTGATCTGAGTCTTAAAGGCTGAGGAAAAAGCAGCATTAAGTGTTTCAGCCTTATCCTCATCCTTGGTGAGAACATTCCCCAGAGCATCCAATAAAGGATGGAGATTCTCCTTGACCTTCCTCTTCTTATTAATGTATTTGTAGAAGCATATTTTTTTCCCTATTTTAAAATGGGAAATATATTAACAATTAATCAGTGTGAAGAACTGTGAGTCAGTGCCTGAGCCCAGATCCTGATTGTTTCACTTACTAGCACATAAATAACCCCAAACTCCATTAGCCTCAGTCTTCTGAAATAAAGAGAAATACATAACCAACCCTCAGTCTGGCTGGGCGGGATAAATGCCTTTAAGATATTGCAACCTGTTTCCTTATCTTTGAATTTACCCCAATCAAGAGAGATTAAGTCTGGCATCTCATCCTTAAATATTGTCTGCTCTAGCAGGGCAATTCAGGGGAATTCTCACATAAAGAAAAGTGACTGTATGCAGTGCTAGTCTCATTTAGGTGTTCTAGACATTCTAAAACTAGCTCAGAAACTTTGAGCTTTTCAAATGGCTCTTCAAAAACAGAAATTTTACACTGTATTGTAAATCATTGTAAATTCGCTTTAATTTACAAATACAAAAAAAAGCCACAAGACTAAAAACCTACTAATAGAATTCATCATGCCTATATTTATTTACTCAGCTGTGTGTTTATACATCCATCTGGCAAAACATGATTTTAAGAGCATTGCAATTATTTTGTAACTGTTTTGAAGAAAATGCTGTTGATCCCTGTTACTACCAGAGCTGCTTCTGTTATTTGTCCCAGACAATGTTCATAGTAATCTAGGATATTAGAGTGACAGATTTGCTATTATTTCCTTAAGAGCTTATCATTCATCTCATTTATAAATAGTAAGCTTGCCGCAGGGTAACAGCATACAAGGTTTGTTACTGTTAGGTAGGCTGCAGGGTGGATGATAGGTTTTCCTCTTCAAATACAGTGTTGACAATGTCTATCAATAAAGACACTAAAAATATGGGCATCTTTCATCAGATAGGATAGACATGAGCCTAAAAAAGAGATAGTGGTTCAAATTTCCTTTAGCACTTCTAGTACATCTTACTTTCTGTTGTGCTGAATTCTTGGAAAGAAAGCGGTATGTGTTTTGGCCATGGCTCAGAGAATGGCTGCTGCTGTCTTGGGGTTATGTTTCAGATGTGGTAACTGCTCTTTAAGAAGGGTATTTTGGTCTTCGTTCTTTACATTACTAATGTAAAGATAGGGTCCAGGGTAACTTTCAATCAAATTGCATTGATAAAGCAAGAAAGAATTGTTTGTTCTTGGTCTCAGCTGTACAGAAGGTTTGTAGCAACTTGTTGTGGAGGATTTTATCTTCATCTAATTGTGTTTTCTATTGAGAGTCCCTCTGGAGCAACAGAGGTGATAGCTGCTTATTCTACAAGCAGAGCCAAAGCTCTTGAGAGGAAGCCACCTGGTAGGACTTGAATTTTTGAGCATGTTACATCTGCAGCACAGTCTGTTACTTTACCACGTGCAAAACAAATGCACAGGAACAAGAAAATCAATAAGTATCACAGAAACATGCAGTATGATTTGAAGAGAAGCATTCAGATTTTGACTTCTTAATAAAATATGTGAAAAGGGAAATAGCCTTCACACTGTGGCTTTAGGCATCTAATTTATGTGGCTAAACAATACCCAAGACATTTACTTCACTCAGCAGAGCTCCTGGTCACCAGTTCACCAATTCAAGCACCTCATCTACATAGTTCAGTGTAAATGGTGTGATATTTTTGCAGGCTTAGTCCTTCAGTATTTCAGTATGAGAACTGTTCGAAATAAGATGAGGAAGACTTAAAACTGAGTGACTTTCTCCTGATGATAGACTTAGATATTCCTGATTACAGACCTAAGTCAAGGAGGATCATGCTGGTGTAGTGCACGTGCACCATTTTGTAGAAAGATTTTTCTGCTAAGAAATACACTTCTCTGGCATGAGATATGTATACACATTCATTTCCTATCTAGAATGAAACCTGGCCACCTGCATGCTAGTTTCTAGACTGATTCAGATTCTCCCTTATCTGAAATATCTGAAACAGAGAACCATTTTTTTTTTGTAGCCAGGCTTTTTTAAGGTATGATAAACACACAATGACATATATATAATATATATATATATATTTTTTTTTTTTTTTTTTGACTGAGACTCTTGATGAAGTTGTCCTCTTGAGTCGTGTTTGGTGTTCTTGTTAGATGATTATCAGCTCCAGATTTGCCTCAGGTACCAAAATTTGGTTCCTGAATTTCCTAATATGCCACCAAAGCTGGGCCAGGAACTCTTTCACAAGCAACATGGATTTTCCTTCAGATGGAGGAGGACAGCAGTCTCCTTACTCATCTGCACCTGTTAAGTAGAGCCCTTGCTCTGTTGCTAAGAAATATGGTTGTTAATCATCTCTAAATGGCACTGTCAGGACATGTAGGGACATGCAGAAATCTGCCCATATATTTGCTCTAGTGTTTCACAGAAATGAAAACATTTAGGAAGCAGTAGGTCCTTGAGGTTGAAATGTCAAGCAGCAAAAGGTCAACAGAGAGCAGTGTGGCAAATCATGGATGGTGATAACACTTTTTAGAGGGTGACATACACAGCAGGGAAAGTATCTGTGCCAGCTGGCAGGAGCAGCTCATGGAGGACGGATACCTCAGGAGGACATGGGCCTCAGGCCCCAGGAAAGTAGCTAGGGAGTAGTAACTGAATCTGCCACGTGTCCCAGGCATTGGAGACTGCATTTCCTCAGTTATAATCTTCCTGGCATTTTACTGGTAATCTTACTGGAATTTGAACCAAGATCACATTTGATACCAGGACACCTACATAAGATTTATATTTGCACTATATTAGTCTGTCTGCTCTGATTGACCCTTTGTCTCAGTTTATCGATTTGCAGAAAGCCCACAGAAATGTGGGGAAAGCTACCTTGTAGAAGCCACTTAGATGCAGGCTATTATTATTGCTTCAAAGTATGTTTGCCAAAATTCTGTACGAATATAAATGGATTGGGAAGAAAAGATTTAGATCAAAACTTGGTAAGGGAAAAGCTCAATTTGATTTTAGTGAGTTTAAGGTTAGCACTGCACCAGAATACAGGGCACCCTGGTAAAACTCTCAAGTTGGTTTAAGAAGAAAGTGAGGGGAGCTTTGGATCAGCTTTTTCCAAGCAGTTTGGAGAACTTACTCCCACCTGGGAAAACTTGGTCCTACCAACTAATTTGGAGAACAGGAAAAAGGAAATTGCACACTGGCGGGACTTACAGTAGACAGTGGAGCAATCTCCTTATTGCTTAAACATACAAGCTACAGACTTTCTATTCTGCATCACTTTTGTTGTGGCACCCCTCCCTCCCCAAAAAGCTAAATAAACATGAAAGATCAACAGACATATTACATTTTGCACGACAGAGTGTGGTTTTATAGGGCTTTGCTACATCTTGAACGGATTAAGTGCACCTGCATGTGAAGAATCCCTATCCCTCTGCTTAAGCAGGCAAAGGCACCTCTGCTCTTAGGGCATAGGTGAAGGACACGTCTGAACTGCAGACTTTGCAGGAAAGTTTGGTTAAACAAGATCAAATCACCTAATTTGTAAGGAGCAAGGCTGCCATCAAGTGGTAAGAAAGTTAATATGACTGAGCAATGGGATGGATAAAATGTTCAGAAGGCAATCTGTGCTTTCTTGCAGTTTAAACAGGGATCTATTCATTGAGTTTCTTTTTTCTTTCTTCCTTTTTTTTTCTTTTAATTTCAAAGTAAGAAACACAATAGCCACAACTGCACTAGAACAAAAAAAGTTCTTTTGTTTTAAATCAGAACCTGGTTTTCATCTTGTCTCAAGGACATTTTTTTCAATAATCTAAGGTTTTATGTGCATACGCATGCTCATCATTTTGCCTGTGTGTAACTGAGGCAAACATATATTAATTTAAATTTAAATGTCTCATAACTGAAGCAGAAGTGCTTTGTTAAGGTACATATCTCATTTTGAAAAGGAATAGACATTTATAACGTAATTCAAAGCTCATGAGAATTGTTCCTTCCTTCAGCAAGCTTGGAATCAGACCCATATGAACAAGAAGGAAATACAAAGTTATGCATTTTGGATGAAAATTATCATGCATATTACATAAATTCATCTCTTGGGACACAAAGATCAACAGGTAGCATTAGAAGGAAATTTCCTGATGTATATCCTCTTGCAGATCCCTCTCAGATGCAGATGCTTTTACCTAAAAGCAGCAGCTCAGGCAAATAAAGCAGCATAGTAATCTGTTCCTGAGGCAAATAACATGTTTTCTGTGCCTCCATTTCCCTCTGTCTAAAGCAGGGATAAGGCTCATCTAGCTTGCAGGCAAGATATGAGATTCAATACACTCTGAATTATAAAGGATTTTGAGCTGCTCAGAGAAGAGAAAACATTTGTGCACTCCATGATACAGTTTATACAAGATCTAAACCTATCAAAGGTTTGAAGAAGGCTGAATTGCCACAGTTCTTCTACCCTCCATCTCCAGCTAATGCTTCTCATCAGCCTTCTGGCTCCTTGGGCATCCTTGAAAGGTGGGGTTCTTCTGTTCAAAGTGTTACTATGAAGTACTACTGTTAAAAAAAGCTATCTAGCAGGGGCAAACCAGTCTATTTAGCTTAACAAAAAGAAAGCAAAGAGAAAACTTCACCTCAATTCAGCCATTCCTTACTGACAGAGTTAATGAAAAGCTCAGGAGTGCAGACTACACAGTTTTAGCAAGAACCAGTTTTCAAGACAAAAAAAAAAAAAACCCATCAGTGACAAATAAGGGCTCCTTCTGGTAGATTCAGAACTAAAGGAGATATTTAAGAGAAATTGAGATTTTTAAAAAATTATTTACTTGTAACATGAATTTAGTAGTAGGAATCACATCGCCTATTTAACGCTCAGATCAAACAGTAGAATTAAATGCGATCCTCTGACCTTAAAATGTTTGAATATATGAACTCCTTATAAATTGTTTCATTGTTAAAATATTTGTTAAGAATAGCACAAATTGTTACCGTTGGTGAAAGGGAAGTAGGAAAATATTTGAACTAGTTTAAAAATGGAAAAACTATCTAGAGAACAACTGCTCACTTTCATTGAAAAAAAAAAAACTGTGAAAGAAAATTCACAGTTGAAATGTCTCATATATTGAGTGTCAAAACATTTCAATCAAGCATGTATCTAGTAACAAAATTACGAACTTCTTTTGTGGAATAAAATTATCTCTGGAAAAAAAGTAAAAAAAATTAGTTTTACTTTATCTAATATTTTCTTTTTTAGATTCAAAGCATTTTACCTTTTTTTTTATACAAAATTTCAATGTTCAGAAATTAGCATTTTTCTGTTTATGGTAAGCACTATCTCTTTTCATTCCTTCCATCCTCTTCCCCAGAACTTCAGATGAAAGATTATAAGACTAACCACAACAAAAAAAACAATCTTTGGACCCTGAATGTTGATAGATTAGGCACCTCTGCTAGCTGGTCATTCTAAGTGAAACAATTATTTTACTTTGAGTATTTAAAAACCAGATATTTAAATATGAGGCAGTTACCTTGAGAGGTTATTTAACTCATCTATCTTAGATGCTTGTACTAAGATGAGCTGAATCACCCTCTGGAGGTGCCTATTTCTCTTCTCTGACTAAATGAGGAGCCTGGAAAGACTACCTCCATTTTAGATGTCTAACTTTTAGATGCTGAGTTTGACAAATGAATCTTGCCTTCTGTTTCTAGCAAAGTAGGACCACCTAGGAAGAAGAAAAGCCTTTCTTCTCTTTTCTTTCTTAACTCAAGAGATGATTCATGATTATTTTAAAGATTTTAATCTCTTCTTATTCAAATTCGTTCACAAACCTTAATTCTTTTTTTTTTCTATTTAAACACTTTATTTTTTTGAGACAAAAAGGAAAGCATTTTAATTTTTGTCAGTCGTTAGTATCAAAATTTGGTCCACTTTACTGTCAACCTTTCTTTACTGTCAGTCTTTCTAAAGAAGCTTATTTGCGCAAAGAGGTCATTTAAATGTAAGATCCATGGGAAACCTCCTATGTAAAAAAACCCAACAATCCAGAACAATGAAACAGCCATGATTTCTGCATAAACACTCACATTTGAAAGTTACTAGTACATAATTATCTAAAACTATCACAATACAATCAGAAATTAAAGTCTTGTTTTATAAATCAGACATTCTGATGTTTCTATGTAGTATGTATGTATATGTAGTCTGTAGCATGTGGTATGTATGTACCTGATGTATGTTTCATGATGTATGTATGTATCTATAAAGTATGCAAACTGTAAAGTATCAGGACTGCTTTAATCTGAAACATAATTCATATCTTTAGACACAAATGTATGTTTAAATATATTTTGTACCTATTTCATTGTTCATGCTATGTTCATTCTAGAATCCCCTAAAATTAACAAATTCTGTGAAATAGGTTATCTTTAAATTATTCTAAATTACTCCACAGACATTGTCTTTATCTTTTTGTATTGATAACAGAAGTAGAAAGAAACGATGGAAGATTAAAGAAAACCTTGGTAATCTCAATAATCAAGCCACTTCTCTACATGTTACAGAAGACAAGATGAAAGCAGTGATCCCATTTTCCCGCTAATTTTCAGAAAGTGGCAAACATCATTACACCTCTCTATTCCATTTAGATTCTGGAGATAAGAATTTGGAAGCAAATAAATACATTTGCTATAAAACCAGAGTACAGTTAAATGGAATATACTTTCTTTAGCATCACAGAAACTTTTGAAGTCTCTATAGTGGGCAGATTAGTAGTCAGATGCAGCCAAATTTAGAGATTTAGGAGATTTTGCTGGAAATCAGTGTAGTGGGCAAGAATACCCTCTAGTGGTAGTCTGGAGCTTCAGCTTTTTTTCTCTGCTAACCTTCTGCTGCTAGCATTGAAGAACCCTTGGTCGCTTATATGTGTAGAGGTCTCATAGCTTATATGTTGGTCTCACAACAAACTCTGGTGCTTCTCTGTGATCTCCCACAACTAGATCCCATAACCTGACCTGCTGCATGAAAGTTCAGGACCTGGAAAATATGAAAATTTAAGATATTTGAGATCAGGCCACAAATTCTAAAGAAGTAGTGGTGAATCTAGCCAGACCTACGAGATTATCCTTGTCGAGACCTTGAATACTAAAACTATAAATCTGTTTAATTCGACCATAAATCTCAATATGTAGTTGTTGTTTCCCTCAGAAACAACATGCTGGATACCCATGTTCTTTCTCCTAGGAGTCACACAGGTTTTTCAGGAGAGGGACCAGAAAAGACACTTCTCTCATAATATATCTGCATATTTAGGTATTTAACAGTTTGATAATTCTTTACCTGTCAGATGTCAATTCTCTCCTTGTAATCATGCAATCAATTCTCTCCTAGGTAATCATGCAACCCATCTCAGTGTAATGGCTAGAAAACCCACGTGAATTGGAAGGAAATTCCACACAGCAAAAAGGTTCATAGCAAAACCATGTGGAGTAGCACATGTGAAACAATCCAAATGTGTGTTTGAAATGTAAAGCTATTCCAATAGATGTAAATGACAATAAAAGAGCTATTTATCTTTCGATAAAAAGAGCAGCTGTAAAAACATCAGCTTTTCTCAACAGGGGCTTCTTCCAGGTGAGCTCAAATATTATCCATAAGTACAACTGAACTGACCATTTATTTTTTCGAGATTTACCAAGTAATTCCTGTGGTTATTATTTATTATTTTAGACTTATTTGATCTTTTAGATTTTTTTCAAAAGGCTGAAAAATTTTAAGTTACGTCAATTTAAATTGCAAGTCTTGTATTGGAGGGAATTGAGTTTGACCATTTTTTATAAATGCTAAAAGCATAAAAACTTCATTGACCTATTTTTTTGAGTCTTTTTGTTTAATCTAAAACTAATAAGTTCCAAATTTATGAAAAATACATACATTAGCAAGATGACATTCCATTCTATATTTCTCATTTAATAAAAGCTCATTTTCATGGAAAAGGAAGTTTGAACAATTTGCCCCGTAACACTATTTTTTAGTGTTATATCAACAACTCAGCTGTGCAAAGGAATATATCTATTCAGAGTACCTCCTTTCCCCAAAACCTTTGACAATCTTATATACTTATAATAAAGGGAAATGATCAGTTACAAATGGAGCTTCAAAAGCAGTACATCTGTATGGAGCTTCAAAAACAGTACATCTGATTTTTCAGAAGCTTTGAGCACACTTAAAGCTCTCAAATATGAAACAGAAAATGCATACTTGATGCTCACATTTCTGAAAATTAGCTCATATGGGATTTACTAGTCCTTCACAAAATGTAGATTGAGTTGAAACCTGAAGTCAGATATTCAGACGTTTGTGAGGTATCTTAAATTAAAAGACAAATAAAATCATTACTTTTGGGGAGTATAAAGTATGTGTGTATAAATATATATATGTGCCTTTGGGTATATGGGGGTGTGTGTGTGTGTGTGTGGGTGTGTGTGTGTATGTGTATATATATATATACACACACTTTTTTTTTTTTTAGGGGTATAAGTTGAAACCCAGGCAATTCCATCTCCATGTGAGGAAGAACTTTGTCACTATCAGTGTGACAGAGCCCTGGAACAGGCTGCCCAAGGAAGTTGTGGAGTCTCCTTCCCTGGAGGTCTTCAAAATCCGCCTGGATGCCACTCTGTGCCTTGTGCTCTGGAGCTGGAGCAGGAAGGTTG
>JAVCKT010032083.1:1787-12020 GCA_032273925.1 Rhynchotus rufescens | reverse complement strand
GTGACAGGAAATGATGGCAAATTCTAACCTCGCCATATATAGCTTGGATCTCACTGAGCCCCAAACGTTACAGCCCTTCCCCAGCTTGTTTCAAATCAAAGCAGTGCTATTTTCTTAAAAGGTTCCATTTCATGGTGTCTTTCGATAGCCTGCAGGGTTAGGTGGATGGGCTATGATCTTTTCTATCTAAAATGTACTTGTTAGGGTAGTTTGTTTTATATACTGTTACTTATTTGATTGGCTACAGACTATAATATGAAATAAAGCATGACTTTTACACAGGAAAGACCAAAAGTATAGATTTTACTCAACCACCTCTTATCAGGAGCTATTCAACCAAATGCTCAATGCAGATAATTGTTCTGGCTCAATAAGGGCTTCACACATTATCCCAAAATCTTAACCCTTCCAAGTTGCTGCTGAGGCCAAACTCACCCTGCCATGAAATCGGGTATTGTTCGAGTGACAACAATATAGGATCTTGGTTGTCACCAACTGCTGTGTCGTTGAGACTGCCAAATGGGGAAGATGGCTTGGCTGCCTCCCACCACTCAGGCTGTGCCTGCTGACATGAGAGAAGAACAACATGCAATGCCAACTCTGAAGCTCTACGTGACACGCTCTACCTCTGGAGTGATGGTGGTTCATACTGTGCTACCTGAGATGATCGTCAACTACTGTCCGCCAAGCTGCATGAAGGTGTATCCAAAATGCAGTGAAACAAACGATCCTTGGGTCCTTTGACGCTGCTCTAAATATTTGTTACTCTTGCCTAGTTTGAGGTGAACAGGCAAAAGGGCAAGTCATCAGACACTTCCCTGCATTTAATGCCACCCAAGTATCTTTTCCTTCAAGTGCAAACTACACGGTGCAAACTATTAAAGCAATGAAAAATACTGCAAGATGATAATGTACTATTTCCCTTTTAGGTAAATTTAAATTTAAAAGAAAAAATAATTTTAGAAGGTTTGTACCAAGCATATCAAAAATAATAAAGTTTTGAATTTGCGGTGGCAAACTCTTTCTCTTCCCTCTCCATGCACACATCCAAAGTGCAAATTTCTCTATAATCCTTACTTGGACTGAAGTCAGTGAAAATTTGCCTAGGTAAGAGCTACTGGATCAGGCCCAAAATAATAACAGCAGCAATGTAAACATATGCAGATACAATAAAATTTCACCTAGATGAGTTCCACAGTGTTTCATTTCTGCCTGCTGGGATTCAGCAGCTATAACTGTGTTTGTGTGCACATGGAACAAAACATACAACGCACACAGGCATAGGGTGATGGCACTCTAAAAACTGGTTAGAAAGGGAAAATCAAGAACAAATGGTAACATTTCCAATTTCTCCACACCTGTCAGACACAGCCTGTCCTAACAACACACATGTGCTCCCAGCGCAGAGACACATTCCTACCACCATGAAGCCAATCCATGCATTTACCCTATGTGCTTCTGGAGCAGCAGAGGCCAAACACTCCTATCAGTGAGCACAAGCAAACTTACCGGGGGATGAAGCAGATTTACCCCTTACACTAAGTCCAAATCAGACCGTGCACCGATCAACACTCAGTACTGCACCACTATAAAGAGCCTGCATTTCACTCTGAAGAAAGTAATCCATGCCCAAGCATAGACACCTCTCATCTTATTCCTCATTTACAACTATATTTCATCTGGAGCACTGAACAGTTCTTCACCAACAGAGATGACCAGCAGTCTGTGTCCAAGGTGCTGCCTGCCAAATATTTTTTGAGGCTTTTTAGTACTGCTGCTTCCTTGAGTCTAACAGGCTATAAGTACTGAGACAAACTGCAAACTCCTTTTTATTCATTTCCTACTTAAGGAAAAATCCTCTTTAGACCAACAATGGGAATAACCGACTTTTAACTTCAAGCAAAATTATAAAAGCTTTTCCTGACCCAAGGACTGAAGAATGGGCTCCAGAATGGCCCACAAATTGACTGTGTAAACTTCCTGACCAGAATCAGCACGAGTAGGGTTAGAAGGTTAAATAAGTCCTTTCGTTTATAGTGGCTTGTAAAATTATTTTTAGATAATAGGAAACCTAACATTGTTATGCCAGAGATCAAACGATCCTATTTTATAGGTGCCTCAAACACTTCATTTCTATTACAAGCAGAATGCAGGCAACTGCCATTAGCAGGGCAATCCTCAGCATAATTCCAGTTAGCTGCCAGGAAATTCCTCCCTACCCCTAAGGATGTGCTGGAATTCGGGCACTGGCCATGTTGATGGGGCCGCAGTGCCAAGCAGGCAGAGGGAGTAGGGAGATAGAGGGGAAAGCATGAATCTTCAAACCTTCCTCGTGGATGTGTGCCACAACACGGCTGAAAAACACTGCGATTTGTGAGGCTGGGAAGAGCCAGAAGCAGCAGGGAGTGCGGGTTTTTGGCCCAGACATCTCCATACACTGCAGAGATTTTGGTGCCAGACTTCCAAAGGTGCTTTTCAATCACATGATCTGGTAATGCAAAATACAAACCTACTCCTTTGCAAATTCTGTAACACATCTTCTGAAACTGTTTATTTTTAATGTCAGACTATTTTAATCATATTTCTAAGGAAAAACAGGTGAAGGAATTGAGGAATTCTTATAGTTACATTTCTAACACAGCTTGGCTACTGACATCACCAAATGTTATTGGTGTTTGAAATGCAAAAACAGGGACAGGTGTAAAATTTCAATATATTGCTTTACGGTGCTAGACTAGGGATGCATAACCAAACACAGATTTTAAATATTTTGTTTTACTGCAAATAACCAATATTTCTCCTAATATAAATTCTGGAAAGAGGGAAGAAAGAAAAACTGAAAACTTGTCCGGAAGTCAGAAACTGTGGAGTTATTTCTTCTGTGACACTGACTCAATGTAAAGAATGACTATCTTCAACTCAAGTGGCCCATGTGGAGAAGGGATATAAAATTACTTACTCATGTATCTCAAAAAAAAGGGTTTTGGTGGAAAAGCTATCTATTTGGTGGAATCACTATCTATATTGCTATGGGCCTGATCTGAAATTCACATGAACTGATGAAAAGGCTGCTAAAAACTTCCTTACTTACTTACTTTACATTATTTCATTGGGCTATGGATCAGGCCCTATATAATAGTTATTTACTTGCTAAAATTGACAGCAAGCGTCCCTATATAATAGTTATTTACTTGCTAAAATTGACAGCAAGCGTGTGTATTTGTGAACACCAAAGAAAAGCCTAAGTACCTAAAATACAACCTAATCGCTGGATTAAAACAACCATACATTTACTTCAGTTAAGAGATCCTGAGACATAAAGTTGGGCCTAAGTGTTATGGAACCATTTCAGACAATAAATGACAAGAGTATTCCTGGCACAACGTTCTCCTGAGCTCCAGGGAAGATCAGCTTGGCTGTTTCCCTCCGCTGTAGGATTTGGTTTGACAGCTGCTGGCTGGTAGCACCAGCTACATCTGTGCCTGCAAAAGCAGCCACTGCCAAAGTCTGCTCCAGAGCCTGAGGCCAACTGACATGTCCCGGCTGGAGCAGCACCATCAAACTCCCTGCTCTGCAAAGCAAAAGCTGCATCCAAGAAGTCTACAGGTAAAGGCCTCTGGACCACATTGACCCGTGTGCTGGGCCTGCAACTTGCTTTACGGAGTGAGGTTGGCTCTGGGCGAACACATGCCAGGGACTATCCCACCAATTTGCTTGTGCAGTCAAGTGAGATGCAATTCCCCACACAAAGGTCATAGCCAAATTTAATTTCCTGGCACAGTTGTGGCCTCCGTGTCCTCGTGCTCTGCAGATGAAGCGAGATCCTGCATTATGGGCTACTCGCCTTA
Source organism: Rhynchotus rufescens (assembly GCA_032273925.1). Classification (NCBI taxonomy): domain Eukaryota; kingdom Metazoa; phylum Chordata; class Aves; order Tinamiformes; family Tinamidae; genus Rhynchotus; species Rhynchotus rufescens. The sequence goes on along the minus strand of JAVCKT010032083.1, from coordinate 8,172 downwards.
ATGTTTCATTCTTCCCTACTTGAAAACTTAAGATCAGCCTGTGACAAAGTGCTGGGCATCTGCAGAACGCATTTTGACTGAAGAATGGTTTTTGATGGAGGGGTGGTTACCTGCAGCGGGTTAGGTAGTGGCCTGTTCCTAGGGACCGCAAACGGCCTGTGATAACCACTGTCCTCTTCTGACACTGGCATCTTTAAAATGGAGCTGGTAAGGAGATTCTGAACAAATGAACAAGAAAAAAAAAAAGTTTTTTAACAGCTCAACAAAACACAAAAAGAAACTCTATCTGAATGTCTTAGAAGCAGATCCAGCCCATCATCTTGCATCAAGCACTGCCACGAATGGAGCTGCCAGCCTGGGCGCACACCAGAGCCTGCAGGTCCCAGGCTTGACTTTGGAGGAGCATTCTTATGTGCAAAGGTTTCACCCTGTGACTCTCCTTAACACACGAGTGACAGTAACAAAACTGAGCAGTCCCAGGGAAGCACAAAGCCACCATGTGCATGCTGGAGCACCTTTGCACAAAATAACCTTTTATTTTTTATTTTTTAAACAGTTTTATCTCTGTAACCTAGTCATTTTTATGCACAGATGCAGATGTCCTGTAAGTGCATTCTCTTCATGGGCTGCACGGCAGCCGCAACTTCTGCTAACTTCTATAGGCTGTGCAACGATCTAATTAAGAGAGAGCTATTTGCCTCTTATCTGCTGTGTATAGGAAAGCAGTGTGAAAATAGTGAATAATGCCTTCTAGTTAGGAAGGTTATACGCAAACTATTCTCTCTGTTGTATTTAAGAACTGAATGGGATGTGAAACTGAAAAATCATTTGGTGGTGTGGAAGCTTGTACTTACTGGCACATCTTGCATAGTAGATGCATGTGTAAAGAGCTGAGTGTTCAGGTGTTCTCCTTCCCAGTGGTTTGAGCAAAAAAAAACTCCAGCTTTATCTGTTGGAGACTCCACCTGAAAGCAAGAAAGGCACTGTGAAAAAGAAAAGCAGTATCTAACTGATCAAAAGGAGATTTATCTGCCAAATTTTTAACAGGCTGAATAAATATTCTTCACAGTTGTGCATAACATAGATTTACAGGGTAATCTTTTACAGCAACCTTGCTCTTTGGAGAAAAAAAATGTTCAAGGTTCTCAAAAGAACACCATCTAATAAAACTTTGAATACTTGCACTCAGCTCTCTGTCAGTATTCAAGAGTTTAATCCCCTAAAGGAGATGGAGAACATATGTATTTTTGGAATTTTAGTGACAAAGTAATATAATGCAGTGTCCTCAAATCCTCAGGTTTCTATGTCACTCCATGTAGCTTGGTCCCTGTGGGGTTCTTCTATAGTCTTCACCAATATTAGAAGGACTCAATCCAAATTCCTGTCTAATTTCTTTTTCTTTTTAAGTTTCAAATGAAAACCGCATTAGAACAGTCCAAGCAAACCCCTGCTGAAAACAGCAGAAAGACTTCTATGGAAATCAATGGGGGCTGAATTAGGCATGCCTAGTACACTATACAGAACCGGCACTAAGATCTTGGGGCTCACATGAAAGAAAAACAGACATCGCTATTTAACAGAAAAGGTATTGCTATAAGTTTCACAGCAAAGAGCTCCGAATTAAATTGCCTCAGGTAAGTTTGCAATTTACCTCTTGTTTGATTTTCTTCAGCAAAGGGGGTCCACTTTCATGTAGCCCAGCCATGATTGCAGTCTCTTCAGATTCCTGCTTGATAACATCCTGCAGATCTTCTACAAGATGAGTCGGAGTTTGAGGCTGAAAGGAAGAAATGTTATAGATGAGTGCCAGAACATCCCTCCACACTAATATCAAAGCAACTTTTATCATTGTTTCCTTCTTACCAGCATTTTCAAAGGACCATATTTGATTTCCTGAGCTGCAAGTGCGTTTTTGAATGGAGTGGGTGTTCTTGGAGAGCTCTCTAATATCGACCTCTTGATTGCCGGAGTTCTGAAACTTTAAAAAAAGGCAGAAAAACTTTAAAAGGATGCATTTGGAAACAGCAGCCCATTGTAAAAATACGTGCATGAAGATAATGACTGCTCTAAGACTTTGATAAATGTTTTCCTGCAATCATACAATACACTTACAAATTGGCGTCTTGTTTTTACGGAAGAATATCTATTGCAATATTAGAAGGCAGAATGGCTTTATTCAAGAAAAGGCAAATCTATATGCACAATTACTCTTTATTAATAAGCTACCCTGGTAGTTATAAAATGGAAGCATTATTCTGCAGCAAAGAATCTGAGTGTACTAGCAAACAGCTCCACAGGAAGCACAGTCACCCAGCCTTTTGGTTGTGTCCAAAACTGACAAAACAAACCCTCGTGAATCTGACAATACAATGCTGGAAGAGGCTTACAAATGATGATTTTCCTTCTGTGTCCGGAAAGGCTGATCCCTGTGGAATGGTGTTGTAACAGCCATCTTATGGCCACACACTGGAGTGGAAGTTAAGGTGGGGTTGTCCAGACTCAGGTTTTCATGATTGGTTGAGGTGTTTAAAAACTGTAAATAGGGAAAGAGAAAATCAGTTGGAACTTCCAGATGACTAAACTGATTTTTAAGTGCAATGAAAAAAAAATAAAAGAAAAATAAAAGAAAGAAGAAAATAAATCACTTTCTTTTTGGTGACAACATAAGTGGTTTTCCTGAACCTACAGGTGGGTGCACATGGGGTACCTGACTACGTGGAGGGAAAAAAAAATAAAACAAGTTCAATGAATAGTTTCGTTCGAGCATTTAGGAAGCAAAACCTATCTTCTCTAGAATGGGAACTTATAAACAGGATGATACTCCATTCCAGTGAGAAAAATTCCGCAGCACTTAGAGAGTCAAATCTTAAAAGCCTGATGTGGGTTTTCTGCAAATAAATTACAACTAATATTAAGAGCAGTGTGCCTGCTGAGCACTGAGTGAAAATGAAGAAGGGATGTTTCAGGAATAAAGCCACAGGAAATGGGGCTAAGTTCCTTGAAAGTTATCATCAGAATCTATGTACTTGAAATAAAGTGTTTATGACTGGAAAATAAATTTCCTATCATTGTGGTCCAAACGAAGTGTTCCATTTTTACAGAATAAGATGAAAACTATGGTCCTTGAGGGGTGCGTGAAGTGCTTTGCAATGGAAATCTCTGACTGCAAAGGAGGCAGTGGTATTGAGCGGGGGGAATTACTTTTGCAGGAATTCCACTTAGTAACCTAAAATATTGTTCCCACTTCTAATATCTATGAATCTGTTAGTGTAGCTCTATCCCTTATTCTGATAAAGATTTGCTGTAAGATCTATTACCTTCTGGACTTGTATCCCATTAAGGTATTTCTTTTTCAATAGCATGGCATATATGAAAATACAGATCTCATTGGATAAATAATATATGCCTAAGTGGAGATAGAGTGGGAGACCATTACATGCAATCTTTTAATAACCTTCAATGAAAAAGTGTTTTTCTGACTTTAAGGATCAAAGCCAAACCAAAGACTAAATCAGCAAAAGTATACAGGCAAACAAAAAAACCCAACATGTTTAAATAGTGCTGCAGCTGTGAAACAAAGCAACAAACAATAAGAACCTCAATGGGCAGATCAGACAATTTTAACAGGCCAATTTTCTCTTCATTCCTCTTCCACCCCACCCCACCCCACATGGCTTGAGTTAAGGATGGGGAGCCACGATTTGAATTTGCTGGTTGTTGTTAGTTTGTCTCACAGCCTGAATGCTATTTAAATAGTTTGGGGTTTTCTAGGTCAATGAATCATACTGTGAGTGGACAGAGATGGAAAGTATTACAAATGATCAGAAATGTTAAACTCTAGTAGCTGAAGGAGTTAACAGCAAGAACAAAGCAAGCAATCACATTCCCCTACAAATATGATCCAAATGAAAAAAAAAACCAACAAAAAAAAAAACAAAAACCACACATGAATTTGAAATAAGAGAATCAACAGTTAGCTTGCTGATCATCTAAACCCAGTGGTGAAGACTTAAGAGCAGTGAGAAGATTCAAACACGGAGTGAAATCAGCAAGCACAACGGCAATTAGTCATTTGTTCCAAGGGATTAGTTTCTAAATTGTTAACACTGCGGTGACTTTTGAGAATTAGTAACATCTGTGCAGAAGTCTTGATCTACCTGCGAGGGAGAGAAGGGCAGGCTTTTGACAGGGGAGCGCTTAGGAGTTGAGCTGCTGTCGTCAGCTAGTAGCAAGGCGCTACCGTGGCTCCTGGCTAAGGGGCTGCAGAGCCCTCTCCTTTTGCGAAGAAGGAGCCACGGAGCCGCGCTGCTCTGCGAGGCGCATAAGGACCTGGGCGAGCCGGGAGGGCCCTGACTCGACATGATTTTGCTCAAGTATGTGATGGGGTGTCCGGGAGGTCTACAAGCACTGGCCCCTCTTTGCTGAAGCTGCGCGGCTCTGCCTGAGGGAGCTTTGCTAGCCGAGGTGTCTGTGTCTTCAAAGAATTCAAAACTGCTGAGATCACCCCGTGATGAAGGATCCTGAAACAACGTGGGAGGCACGGAGCTATAAGACAGTGTATAGTGCCACCTCATGAAAATACAGCGCTAAGATATGCTTGTAATCAACAATAAAAACAATATTTCCCAAATCAAGGCAGCTTGACCCTGTTTACTTGAGTAATACTGTGAATGCTTATTTGTGTTTTTAACGTATACCCTCAGGGTACCGAGCTGTCCAACACCCTAGTGTTGCTGGCAACTCGGTTCCTGCAATGAGTCAAATGATGTCCTTACGACTTCACCAGTATTTGCTGCTCTGTGTGCAGACTGTACCTTTCATTACAGAAAAAAGACCAGTGCTGGACTCTGAGCTAAGTCCATTTCCTCTTAGCCAGCACGACTGCTCAAGACCTGTCAAGTGGGATGTGGCACACGCTGTTGCTGCTCAACTAGGATGCCACCACCAAAGGCATTTCAATGCGCTACTTATGTTACATATAGCGTCTGAGCGACCGTAACAATAAAAAGACCAGCAGTGATGCCAGTCAGTTGCTTGGTATTCATATTCAGCATTTCCATTTTTTTAGATTCACTAGGCGAGCAGTTTGAGAAGCAGCTATTGATGCCACACGGAAAACCTTTAGAAAACAACACAGACAAATCAACAGCCTCACATGAAACTAGAGCGTACGTCTCTTCTGATACAAAACAAGCATCATCCAACTCTCTAAAATGTTTGTTGGCGTTTCTGAATTTATTTTAAGAAGACTTAATGTAGTAAGAAACTGTTTTAAACTCCTGTTTTGCAGTATGCTAAAAATCCCACTTGTATACCTAGATGCAGCAAGGAAGGGAGAAACCCCCAAAGAGGACACGTATCTGCACTCAAGGGCTTCATTTATGAACAACCGTGTGTGGTTATTTCACAAGGCAAGCTTCAGCTCTTGAAGCAATTAGAAGCTACTCAGAAAAAAAAGAAACAGCTTTAGGACGTTCCCAGCTCCTCTCCCCTTAGTCCTTGACCACACGCAAAGTCACCTGAGGTGACGGTTCTACTTACGGAGTCTATTAACTGGAGTGTTTCTGCAAATTCTAAGAGATTCTTAACATTGTCCAGGATGTTGCTCTGGTGGACAATCATGCACCTCGCCGGGGATGCACTTTCCTCAGGCAAGCAACCGTGGTCCACCGGCGGGGAGGGAGTGCAGTGGTGATGTTCCCCCAAACAGGAAACAGGCACACTGTCACCACTCGTCCTGGCACCGTCAGCGATTGCGGTGCTGTGCCAGCCTGTGTAGTTTGATGTGTGGTTCTGTGTCTAAAGGAAGAAGAAGAAGAAGAAGAGAAAAAGAGGGGGGAAAAGGCAAAAGGAACTTAGCAATGAAATTGCACAAGGTGTCAGATGCCTCTGGAGGAAAGATAAAAGCAGTTGCATCATCATCTAAAAACTTATGCCCATGAAAAAATTGTCAAGATGTTTCCTTTCATCAGCCCAAGATCTCATTTTAAGTAATAGTGGCATTGTATTTGTTATCCTAGAGTTACCTCCGTATTGATTTTCAGGATTATGAGCATATATCATCACTAATATACAAGTAAGTCATACTGCATTACTCCAGAAAACTCAAAGTGACTGTAAGTCATTTTCTGTGAGAAGCAAGAAATGGCAGGAGTTCCCTACTGAGCGCTCAGCACTGTAACAGGCTACAGAGTTTAAGAGTTAGAGTTGCTTTTGTTTGCTTATCTCCTTTTCTTCTTCTGTCCCTGTCTAATGCTACAGCTTACACCAATGCAATGAAGAGGCTGTCAAATCAACACGGTTAGGAAAGCAGAAGAACAAATTAACAGAAGTTTCTTTCCAGTGTGATCATGCAACAGAAGAAATTGCAAAACATTAACTAAAG
>JAVCKT010032078.1:19662-39030 GCA_032273925.1 Rhynchotus rufescens | reverse complement strand
TGCAGTTATTAGTATTAAAAAAAAAAAAAAAAAAAAAAAGTTATTTAGTATTTTCAGAATTGATGTATATAGTCTATGCTGCTAACAGATGAAGTCCCTTAAAAAGAAAGTTATCTTAAAAAAGAAATCCCTTTTCACCCCCATTACCCTCCCAGACATCATGAAGATGACTCCTGGCCTCCGAACCTGTTCTGGGAGGCTCACATGGAACCTATGTATAATTAGGTCCCTCAAAGCTAGCACTGGTGTGATCCACGCAAGGACATCTGCTAGCTGGAATACCACTCACTTGTGGAAAATAAATGCTTTATAGCTATGTGAAAGGCAAAGGATATATGTAACAGTAGAAAGTAAGATTATTTTAAAGAGAAGCCAAATGAAGCCAAGCTTTTGAGTTCTCAGCCATCAGGGAAATCAAAATGTAAAACAAATGTGTAAAACGAATACGCCAAACATGACACATTGCTTTCCCTTCCTCTTTTCATATGATACAACCCATCTTCAATATACTCAGTTATCTTACAAGAGATGTTGTAATAGACTTCCTTTTTTGTGCATATTTTTATATATATAAATAAAATGAAATATATTTTATAATACACTTTATATTATGACACATACAATATAAATATATAATAATTTTGTAGTACTGTTATTGAAGGCTTGATCCCAATTCCTAGAACACAGGAGAGTCAGAAGCCTAATGACCCTTTCTTTGCCTAGGGAGTTCTGTAGAAAGGAGCTTACTAATGTAGTGTTGCTGCCTTCTGCTCTCGTCTCTTAGATTATCTATAACCTAGTGATTGGGCCAAAGTCACAAATGAGATCTACATCATCTCCTAATCAGATGTGGTCGTGTTACATAATTCTCCTTGCCTTAGCAGAAGGAAATGAAGGGGAAATACTCACTACTGTTTGGTAATTTTGAAATCAAAATCACATCTCAATCCCTTTTTTTTTTGTCTTCTTTCCTAGCCTAATTTGCTTTTGAGTAGGCATTTTGATAGTGCTGTGGGGCTTGTGTTTGCTTACCAAGGGGACTTTGATATCAAATATATAATTTCTTGACCAAGTCAGGGCTTGATGAGACTGCAAAAGAGCTGTATACCATGTTCATCAGCACATCTGGTATGTTTTCCTGCATGTTGCTGCAATTTGCTTGAATTAGGTGGCCCAGTGGGTTTCTGTCAGCAGAAAGATTAGAATAGTCGTATAAGGCGAGCAATTACTGAGTCTCCCAGGGATGGTCCAACCACAAGGAATATTCTTAATTTAAAGAAGCTATAACTGCCAGTATTTTTTTTTTCCTTAATCCTTTCAAACTTTGGCTATCAGATGCAATAATAAATTCTATTCCCCGTTGTTCTTGTTCAGAGGCTGTGCCTAATCCTTGAATTACTGGCATCCGTACATCATTTCAATGGTAAATTACAGTTGGGATATGCTAACCCCAAAGCGTGAGTAAGAACTATTTCTAAATGATTGGAAGCTTCTTGGCATTTTATAGATGATTTATAATAATTAGTTTAGTCTTCATTCTCTTTTGATAGATCATGTGAATGTTTTTCTCTTTTCCTAACATTGGAGCCAGTAGACCATTTTTCTGTTGTGAAAATATTCTAATAAAAATTTGGTTTCAGCTAAAACTCTTTTTTTGTTGATTTTTTTTTTCCCCTTACTGAAAATTTCCTCTTCTCTTCCTCTCCAGTATTATCAGAGGAATGATGGAAACCTGGAATACTAATGTTCATTAAACATTCCACAGGGAAGATATTATATCCTGAACAGCTTTAAAGTAATTGCAATTTCAGAATTATTTTAACTACTATTTTCATCATAAAGGAAATGTGTAAGATTAGATTATACTTTCAAAACATTAGATTATACTTTCAAAACATTAATGTATCTTCTGCCTTGTTCTCTAATAATACGTTCTGTAATTGCCTAACAAAAGAGCCAAAGCATGGACATGTGGGAAGAAATAAAGTAGGTACAACTGTGAGCAAAATTTGTGCTATTTATCTCTGTCATCACTAAATAAGATTAAATGATCTGTTTATATGTCTTTTAAGAACTAGTCTCCTTTAAAATGATAACAAATAATGATTTTGTCATCTGGAGAATGGGAAGAAAGTCATAAAGTTCAAAACTGACTTTATTTCTTAAAAAGGATATCTTGGAGGGGTTTTGCCTATGACATGGTTTTCCGAGGGAATACTAAAATTAGAACTTCGTTTAGACAAGGCCTAAAATTTTAATAGTGTTCTCATATTTACACACAGGAGTGAACTTAGCCATTGATTGACTTATTTCTACAACTTTGCTTGTTTGATTACTAGCAACTATACAATAGCTTTCTCGCTGTTGTTAGCTCATCATTGTTCTTCATGATTTCTTAATTCTGTGCTGCTAATTGGGAACAGGAGAAAACACAGTTGAGCCACAGGGCAGATGAATGAAACTTTCATTGACTTAATCACTAAGAATTTCACATGGTTAACTGGGACACCCTCACAAAATGCAGGAAACATTTTCCAACTTGCCTTCTTCCTTGGAGAGAGCTCGATTTCTTTTTGAAGTTGGAAAAGTTTCTAAGGCTTTTTCAACATATACTGCTTTGTAAGTTTGGACTAATAGCTGGAGTTCACAGGAGAAATAAGATCTAGGAGCTGTTTTTAGATGAGGATGCTTAATCTGTCTTTATATATATATACATGTGTGTATATATGCATATGTTAAAATGATACATATCAGCTGACATAAGTGTGTCTGAAATCTATAGGGCACATTGTATAACACTGGCCTTTTTACAGAAGACAGTAGTCATCTTTAGCTCCCTAGGTTTAAGATAATATCACATATAGGCAAAACCTTTGTTTTGTCTTGTGTCACTTACTCAATTTGATATATGTATTCTCTTTTAATGACTTCTTCATTAATGATTTTCAGTAAACGGTATTGCAAGATAGTGGTTCAAATGCTCTTTCAGTCATCAAAGTGTACTCACTTTAGGGGGAGTAGCAGAGACAGCTACAAAAAAACTGAAGTATTATTTCAGTAAATACATTTAAATGTTGTTCACAGTTACTCTTTCTTTTTGTTCAGATCAGTGACTGTCTTGGGGGCTTTTTATTTTCTTTCTTCCTAATGTTTCATAAGGTTTCATTTATACATAACACTTCAGAATATGTGTCCATTTAAGGACACTAATAACGCTGTCCCTGCCCAGAAAATCATTCCTACATATACTTAATTCTCTTATTAGCTCAGTGTTTCATAATCTTGTATGTGTCTGTCTAGAAGAGAGAAGTCTTAACAAGTCTAGCAGGCCTAAGTATTTTTGGTAGTCTTCATTTTAACATATCTCTATATACATTACAATTGTATGTACTTTGTATTTCTAAAACATACCAGAACTAATTTTACCACTTTTGAAGTTCTTTTAAATAATAATGCTTATTTTTTTATCATTTATTTTAGTCCTGTGTCTATGAATAATTGCAAGCACCTTAATTTTATGTGATTCTATTAATTAGATATTTTCTCCCTTTTATACTCTAACAACTGACAATCAATAGTGAAACTTCTGGTTGGAGAATTTACAGAATTCTTGTAAGTGGTGGGAATGGGCAAAAAAGGTTAATTTAAAATGATCTTTCTTGATCTGAAAGATGAGCCACAGAACAGTCTTTGAGAACTTGCTGTGAAGGTTTCACAGTCAGGATTCAACTTGCACTTCCCCTTAAAAGAAAAGTGACTCAACTTTAATACATATAAACAGGGGCAGAGTTTGATAACTTTGATAATCCTGTTTTAATATAGAAAAAAAAATCCAACTTAACCATCTTTTTAAAATTGCTATACAATTCTAAATCTATTCACATCCTCCAAATACTCAGGAATTTTAATGAAAGTGAATGCTAACCAGTAAGGCAGTCAAACACGGCCACCTATGAAAACAGAAATCCTGTTCTCTTAATAATGTGTAAGATATTGTATAGCCATGCCTGCACCACTGGACTCTTAAATTCATTACCTTGTTCACCCTAATAAGACTGAGTTTCTGAATCAGAATTGCTAGAAATGCAAGTGATTTGGTTTGCTTTCTGAAAAGGTGAGATGTCCTTGCCACTCCGTTTTCCCTGAGGGCTCAATTTGCCCATTACTGAAATTTTAAAGTAAGTTATTAGTCTTAATGTGCTGCTGCAATGGGCCTCTCTATCTGATCTGCATATATGTGCATACATATATACATATACACGCACAGACACACACATGTATGTGTATATAGGTTGTATCCATTTAGCTTGACCAGTCAAGTGTGCAGTTCATTGACGCTGTCTGTACACAGAATTCAATATATGTGTTTGCAAGTTTGGAGCATGTATTTGCAAGACAAGGAACTAAATGCTGAAAGAATATGTAAACAATTGAATGGCCTATATACTAGGCTGGATTTTGGCCAGTAGCTGAAAAAGCATCTGTTTTATATAAAATATTAAGAGACAAAATTACAACAATGCTTATGATTCTGAAAAGTTTGTGTTGCTTCAAGTAGCCAGGAAGGATATCTTCTCTCACTTTTCTTCCTATCATTTCATTTTCAAAGCTACTTCTCAAAATAACTACTGGTTAATGTCAAAAATATTGCAAAGGCCCCATTTTATATTGCTGTTGCGTGTGAATAAGCTCATTTTTTACTCTTAACATTAATACGAAATCTTATGTGTTTACTTTTGGAGTAGGTTACTTATTCTAATACGAAAAAACAGCACGTGATGCTCTAATATTATACTTAAGTGAAAACATCTATCAATTATTCATTTTGCAGTGAATGAAAATAGCAGAATTTAAAAATAAGAAGCTCAAACATCATCTATTGCTGTAGTCAGTATCAACGTGATGAAAGCAGGATGCAACTTTTTTTTTTCTTTTTTTTCAAACGGATATATTTGTCCTGAATTTTGCCCTGAATAAGCCAATTCTTCCTCAAGCAATTTTAGATCATAACTCTTAATTTAGGGAAAGATATTTAAATAATGGATGAAAATTCCTCTATTTAGCAAGGTAAGTGTTATAAATAACTAAATACAGTCATGTGGTAGAGAATGTATGCTCCAAATACTGTACTTAAGAACCTTTTCTGTATGAAAATTGCAGGAGGAACTGATATATTTGCTCAGTTTAAATTAGAGTATTTAAAGTTTTGTCTATGAGAGAGTAATTGATTCAATATCTGTAGCTGATGTATGTTAACTTTGAATATTGCTTTGTAGAGGTAGCCCAGAGTAGGAGATCCTTATGGAGCAAGGTAACTGTCCTCCTGTGTGCATACATTGCACACAGCAATGCTTTGTTTTCCTCTGGAGCTGTTGAAACCTCATGGCACAAGGAAGGCACAAGGAAGAAATATTTCATGATGTGTTGTGATGTGAGAATTGTTTTTATTTCCTGAATGCTTTTGCACTGGAAAGGTGGTAGCGGTGGATGGAACTGAGACATTATCGTAGTTGTAGGTTAGATCTCTAGGAGAATCTGTATTTCAGTCCACAAACTATGGCATTCAAGTATTGACTGGGAATGTTCATGGGTATGTCTTCATCAGTGTACTCCAGCATGTAAATACACAAATTTTCTTTTTTTGACTTTTTTTATTCTTTATTTTGACTTCCTGTGACCTCACCTTAAATTACTTAAGTGCTATAAAGCCTAGTTTTTGTTTTGAGGCACCAAGTCAGACAGGAGAACCAAGTAACTTTAGCAATAGGAACCAAGCCGTTAACAGAAAGAGGAGGAAACAGAAAATAAAGAACCCTGAGAACTGCACTTTCTCTCCTGATGTTGGCATCCGCAATGGAAATATTTTTAGAGCTGTATAAAGCACTCTGAGGTAGAACTTTTTCTGTCTTTTGCAATCAGCAGTGATGAACTCATTGTTCAACTTTTTAAAAAATTTTCCATCGGAGAAATAATCATGCTTTTTTATTAGTATTTACCTTTTTTTTTTCATTTCATGTTCTGAAAAGCAGAGTGCAGATGCATTTTCTGTGCAACAAGAAAACTCATCCCAACTGAAAAGGCATCTTTGAAAACCAGCATGGCAAAAGTCACCTTAAGCATTTACACATCTTCATAACTTCATCCCTTTTGGAAAAGGCAGTAGTGAAATGGGCTGTCCCTTTCCCTCGTGTCCCTTCAAATTCAAGGATAACTTTTAGCCTTGGTTTAGAACAGCTTGCGATGGCTTCTTTTATCAAATAGCATCTATAAGCTCAAATAACTTGGATCAAAACAAGGCAGAGGAGAAGCAGTAATTTAAAATGGTCTTTTTTGCCTATCTCTTTGCCGTTTCTTGCTACCAAAGCCCAGCTCAGTTTGGTAGGCTTCTTCTGGGCTAGCAGGGGAGAGAGTTTCCCCTTGAAGGTGATTTGGGACAGGGGTCCCATTTAGTCACCAATTTGCTGCCTGGAGGAGACTCTGTCTTGCCCACTCCGAGCTTGCAGAGGAATGGCTGAGATTAATCCCATTAGGATGAAGTTATCCTTGGTTCATATCTCACAATACATCATGGATGAGAGGCAATCTCTCCGTTCATGATATAGGAGACTTCAAAGCCACACAGAGTTCAAAGACCATATGTGGCTCGTGACCCCGCTGCCTCACTGTACTTGTTTGACAACTGATATGTACAGTAACGGGCTGGGTCTGTGTTTTCTAAAAGTTCCAAATCTGGGTTTAACAATATTTGCTCGGGCACTGAGAAAGTCTGGGAATTTGCTCTTGGCACATATTTGGCACCAAAAATACAGAGCAGCAAATGGGGCTGTGAAAGGTCTGGCCCAAATTCCTCTTTCTTCTCCCAAATGTCATTGTGAGAGTTCTCAGAGACATTCAGACTCCTGATAGACTTAATCATACCAGAATATCTGGATCTAGTGTGCTGGACCTGTCAGAAGCAAGTCTCGGTCAGGATATTAGTTCACTAGCTTTGCAAATGTGGCTCTTTAGAAGATTTGGGGGGTTGTGCTGCAGATTTCTGTGATCTAACCGCAGCATTAGCACCTGCTGCAGGTCTCAGAAGCCTGCATCCAGTTGCACATGCCTGCAAGCATGCTTGGGAATGTGAACAAATTATTGTTACTGGAGGATGCTTCCCAATGCTTAGTAAATCACAAGGACATATAATTTTGCTCAGAGAGTGCTCTAGCAAAGTCTGCTCTGTTGAGCAGTAATATATTGTAATAATAATATCCTGCTTGTGCGTATATGCTTAATTTCTTTTGCTCATGTCTGGAGCTGCACCTGAGCTGGCCTTCTATCCACAGTAATCTCTTCTAAGTTCTCCTTCAGACGTGAAGCTCAAAGTAAAGGTTATGAGAGTGCAGTAATTGATGCCAAATTCAGCTTGCTCAGCCATGCCTTCTGTGTAACTACACTATCCAGATCTGTGGCTTCAGGTTATTTCCTGCTTTGCAGGCAGCTGTTCTGTCACTTTTGAGATCGAAATACCTATTATTTCTTTATCAGTTTGCTTAGATCAGTGCCAGGTGTTATATGAAACTTTTTTTGATTTGATATGTCATTATGAATTTGAAATGATGCAAAGTAATGCAAGAGACTGTCTTAAAACATCTCTGATAGACCTGGACAATTATAATTCAGAGCCAGCTGCTGACTATAGCATGAAATAAAGAAAAGTTCACCAAGGTTTTCACAAGTTTTTTTGGCTTTAAGCTTAAATTCGGGGCCTAAATAAGAAGGGACAAACTCTCAGTGTCAAAGGTGATGAGATGATTCACCTCTTTGACCTTAAGGTCACTATTCCTCCTATACCAGACCCTGTTTTAAATAATACATTCTGCTTTAATTATCATAGTATTATTGTGCCAGCAAAACATTCTATACAAATGTGCATCTCACTGCAGCAAGTGAAACAAAAAGGATGCAGAATCATGTGGCTATCACAAAGACATCCCAGCCTTATACAATGAAGTGTAGAGAAAAGGGAGGAGGGAAACTGAAATGCCCAGGTCATGTTCTAACGTAATCCCACGTGCTTTTTATGGAATCAGCCTTTATTGAGCAACTTCATGCTTGTTTCACTTCCCCTAAGAGTAATCTAAACGTGAATCATTCAATATGCAGTTACATAAAGCAACTTTTTCCGTGCAAAATATATTGTGTGTATTTTGCTAACTCAAAATGCGAATTTTTATTTTTCTTCTTAATAGGTAAAACATTATTTTTTTTTCCCTTCAAGATATTTTTCTTATAGCAAGATATATTTCCTTTTTCTAAGCAGATGCAATGTGCGAATAATTCTCTGGGCTTTTGTACTGATGATGTTCTTGGCTTTTGTCAAGACATTTATCTTCACTTTAAAAAGTATGAAAGTGTAGGACATACCCTTTCCAGAATCTGATTCCTTTTCAGAAAGGCTATTTTTATCTGTAAACTCTTAGAAATATAAGAAACTGTCTACTTGAGAGGTTTTAGGTACATGGTTTCTTAAGAAGTCCTATTGCTTGCATTTTAGTTAATACAAAGAGTCATTATTAGCCTGGAGAATACAAAACTCAATGCTTAAGTGAAAAGTACGTTAGTAATTGTACTGTTCATCAACTCTTGATACTTTTTAAAATCAAATCATACTGTCTAATCTGTGTTTCAGATCTCTGGAATAGATCCATAGCCAGTGCCCTGCTTGGGTGCATGGACTGGATACTGGAACCATCACACTAGGAGCTTCAATCTTGCAACTGAAATGCTTTCATGAACTTGCATTGTGGTTATGGAAAGGAAGAGGAAATTTGTGGAGTAGTGGAGTGGGTCCTCTGCTCTCAGTCTACTGGCATTTTCTGTGTTGCCTCTGCGTGGACCTTCACTTCTATCTACCTTTCGCCTAAAGTTGAGCAAGTCTGATTTTAAATAGACAATCTCTTTTCTACTGTAGCATGGTTTGGAACTGTCTGTGAGCTACAGAATAAGGTGTTTTCATCCAGATTTTATTGAAAGTAGTGAAGTTTAACTCCTGTTGTGAATGGGCTTTATGCATTAGTGATGACTAAACTTAAACTTCTCTCACATTAAAGCATTTTAACTTATTTTACAAACTTAAGCATAAGTAGAGGTTACTATGTCCCAGAAAACAAGTGAAAAATAAAGTTACAAAGAACATCATACTGAAGATGTTTTTATCTAGATAGCATTTAACTGGCATGATATGGGAATTAATACTTTGTGAACAATCACAAGGACTCACAAATTTTCTAAAAACTGCAAATAGTCAGACATTTCAGTCAGACATAGCCAGACATAGTCAGACTAAACCTTTGTCCAAAAATGACTTCTCTGTGGAAAGAACATGGGAAAAGGAAACCCACCTTACTAGCAATATTAACAGTATTGCTGTTATATTTTAAAGACAGAAAGTAAATTATTTGAATATTTTACAAGGAATAAATGTCATCTGTTAAAACTGGCACCAAAGATTAGTGCCCTGTCTTGTAATCTTATTTCATTCTTATTTTCTCTTAGGAATGAGGAATTGCCCTTTGATTTAAACTCCAATCCTCCTGCTTTATTTTTCCTATTTTCCTATTTCAAGAGGGTTCCCTTCCTTTACGGAACCACACATTTTAAACTTATCTCTCTTGTCTCACTGCAGTTCGAATGTCCATCTTTGGTTTTCTGCACTCTTCAGTACTCCAGAAGCATTCCAGTTCCTTCCTTCCTTCTAGATTAGCAAGATGCACAGGGCTTTCCTGAAGGTGTAGGATGAGTTGTGTTGGCTTCCCTCCAAAACTCAGCTGAGCATGACAGCTTATTTAGCTAGAAAAGAACAGAAGTGTGTGTGGAGTTGCTGCTCATGTTGTACTAAACCCAAGGAAAAAAATACGGATTTTTTTAAAAGGTTATTAAGTGTGGGAAAAGGCACTGCTTTCTCTCTCTTAGCATGAGATATTGCTAATTAGAGAAGCTGTAACTAAAATTTTTACAAGCTTGGAAGAGCCAGCTACATTAAAATAAAACAAGATCCTGAAAGAAAGAACCTAAGGCCCTGATGCATCTCCATTTTTTCCTTATCTCAGAGAAGCCTGCTCTAGATCTGTAATTCAGTCTTCTTCGCCCCACTTTATCCATGAATCGATGGCTATGCGTGCACCTGACCCCTTGGGCTGCCCTTCTGGGCCCTGCAGCTTCACTGGAGCTTCAGGAGCCAAGTGTTGGCCACAGCATTTGTCCTTGGTAAACGGCTCAAGTTCTCCAAAGTGCCTCTGGTGGAGACACAAGCACCCTAAGATCAAGGGCCATCCTCTAAGCCTTCCTTCAGATGTGTGGCGTGGGAGTATGTCCCGTAAGTGAAGGGATATATGGAGAGGGTTACAGTGAGGGGGAGTATCCGGACATGGCTACGGCGCCAGACTTCCCAGAGACAAGGCCCAAGTGGTTGTAACTCACCAAGCCACACAACGTGGGGGGAAAGGGCCTTTCTCCACACCGAGGCAGGGCAGTTACATAGGACAGGGCTTGTGCTGCGGTCCTCTGGTTGTGTTTCATTACGGGAGGGTAGAAATAAAGATGGCTGAGAGGCTGAGCTTTTTGTGAGAGAGGGAAAAGTGTAAAATTCAGCAGAACACATTCATACCAGGTATTAACTTCATAACAGTACCATTTCTGTGCCCGTCACTACTGCCTTATCCAGGCATTATTGTTCGTTCTGAGATATATTTCTCATCTTAAATATTGCTCTGGGCAGTGTAGTTTGGAGAGATTTCAGTTTTCAATAGTACATTTGCCATAACATTTCTGTTCCTCTTTCAGACCTTTCTGAAATCAGGCACTACAGACAATTGAGATGTTGACAATTTTGCAGGAATTAATGAAAAAGGAGATGGAAGTGGCTGGCAAATATTTATTTGTCATTATTAAACTGACCGTGCTTTCAGGATACTATTCTGAAAGGAAAATTAAGTGAAGAAGGAACTAAGTGCTTGAAGAATATATTCAGTTCTTCAATCTACTATATGCAATTTTAAGAAGTAAGGATTGTCTCAAGGTAGAAATTCTTACTCTAAATCATAATTAGGACTGTCTTGCTGGCATTGCTTAATGTGCTGAGAGGAAATGAAAAGGGGTGTTTCCAGCAGTGGGAAAAAAACAGTCAAAAGTTGGTCATTTAATAAATAGGAACTATTTTATTTAGTTCCTTTTGCTTAAAAAGGAAAATATGAATCATCTGTAATAAGAAATATAAAGATATAAAACGTGAACATACTTGCTTGATATTTCCTTATATGTGTACATTTCATTTTGGGTGGGTTAAAAAGCTAAAATGTGTAATCCAAGCAACACCTAATCTTTTTGAAGCACCTCACAGTGGAATGTGTTAGGCTAGCATATCGTACATGGCTTGAACTCCCTTGACTTGCACGCACTCCCTGCTCGTGCCCATATTTCCTTTAACACTCCAGCCTTCCCCATACCTCTTGTGCTTGGCTTTGCGCTCTCCTGCTCTGTGGCAATAACCCCAGGCGGGCTGTGCCGCTGCCGACAGCTTCCAGCAACAGGCAGGCAAGGCACATGCCAGCTCAAACACGGGCGCTTCCTTTTGCTGTTTTCCTGCTTTTAGAGGCCAGCCAACCAAAGATGAAATTTCTCCATTCCTGGAACATCTGGCTTCGGCTCTCAATACTCAGAATTATCCTCCTTTCCCCAGCTCACTGCAGGTGCAGTGCAGGTTCCCGAAGAACATAGAATTACAGAGGACAAGCTTATCTATAAATCTTTTGTAAATGCTAGCCGTATGATTTAGTATGCCTGAATATTTCTAGAATTTGTTTTGGAAAAGTATCTCATTAATAAAATGTCTATTGGAATAATGTTACATTCTTAAGTTGAGGAACCAAGGGCAAAATCTCAACTCTTAGTAAGTATAGGGTGTTGTATTCAAATCAGATTCTGTGTTTCCGCATCTTATGCTGCTACAAACCCTTTTCCATCTACTTCTATATCATGCTTCATTCACTTTTTACCTCTTGTCCCAAGATAGACTTTCATTTTTCCACGATTTGGCTTTCTTCATGCACTGCACCTCCCTCATCAACTGACCGGTGCTTGCTCCATCCTGCAGGACAAGCCTGGAAACACACTGAAGGAGGTGGTGTGCATAAGAAATGAATTTCATCAAGCTCCACAGATTTACTGTTAAAATTTCACATGTTCTTGTGCTGATAGGAACAGCTGTGCATATCAGGTGAGATCCAAGGTGGGAATCTACATCTCCCTTGATTTTCACAGAGTTGTACCCACCTGCGCTGCATCTGTATTTTACTCCTGCAAGTCACTTTAGCACCTGTGACTTTCTTGATTTCCCAATAAAATCACCTCACTGAGACATGTGAAAATTTTGCAGCACTGCTGTAATTTCTCTAGATGTTCTACTCAGGGTGTTACTATGCAGGAGTATGTAATAGAGTTGCTCTCCCCTTCTGGAGGGGATAAAGTTTAAGCAAATGAACAACAAGATATCAAGACAAGTATGTTTATTTCTGAGCCTGAAATGAGCCACTCATGATTTTGCCTTAGAGTTAGACTTATGTTCATCGTGCTTAAAGGGAAGTGATTAAAAATGTCAAGACTTTAGGATTGAGGAAAGCACTCTCAGAAAGGGCCTGTATGGCTCATGGCTCCTACAACTATCATTATCAGATATAGCTATCAGTGAGGCTTAGCCTCCTAAATGCCTGAAGGCCTGACTATTTTACAGATATTTTTGATCAAATTCATTGCTGGGGACCAAATCCTGAAGAGGGAGCAACAGCATGAAGGATGCACAAGCCTGAGAGACCATGAGTGAGGAAGGGTAGAGCCCTGCAGCAGCACAGTGAGAAGGCAACATGCTTGGGCGCAGGGAAAAGGAGGAAAGTAAGTTTTGGGGTCTTGTCTCCTTCAGGGTCTGCTTATGCCTTTCGCATGAAATAGTCATGGAATAAAAGCCATTAAAAGCATAAAATAGCAGGGTGCTCTTCAGAGAAGAGAGGCACCTGGTTCCCAGTCCCTTATCCAATGGTTGTTTCTTGCACTTTAATTTTTCTCTTTAACATTTACATTGTAAATTATCAAATATATAAACCAGGCCCTGGAGCAAGGACTAGAAGCCAGATGTCTCTGCCCCTTAGTGAACATCCCTCCCACAAGGCTGCAGAGTCAAGTTTGTTGCTTCTGTCTTTTTAGCATGGTTAGCTTTTAACTATCTATGGAAAAAAAAAAAACATTACTAGCGTTTGAAAAGTCATCCAAATAGCCTGCAAAGAACAAGAAGAGAATTTGATATCCAACCCCCAAGACCCTGCATTTGGTGATGAGCTATATGTGCTTACCATATGCCTGTGGGACTTAGTTCCTCAGGTGATACAGGTGGAGAAAGGTGGTGTGGATCCTGCCAGGCAGGAATTAACACACTTAGAGCTCAGCCTTGTTAACACTGCAGATGTATTGCACAAGTGCCCATTGCCTAAACGTGCCCACAAGCGAAGCATTAGGCAGCTGATTTAATGCTAGAAGCAGAGGACTGACAGACATTAGGCATCTCCAGGATGATGTGGGGTTTTGGATGCAGGCACCTTAAGATTGGTGATGGTTTTGAAAACCTACTGAGTAGTGTTTACATTTGTGGATGCCTAAGTAATGGTGACCTTTTGATCTCCAAAGAACTTAAGAAATGGAACGTGTGCTTGTTGTGTGTTATTTTAACACTTTGCCCTTACATTTTGTTTTCAGTCTAAAAGCAGTTTCCTAACATGACTCAGAGGGAGATTGTCATTAGTAAGCCATTAATGAACCTGTAGCTTTGGCTATGTGCATTACATATCAAGAGAGGATCATTTCAATAAAATGAGTTATTTTTCTGCCTTATCAGTAGGACCCATATTCGCTCTTGGCATCCATTTTCTTGGAGACATTTGGTTGTTTAGCTTGGGATACACTAGATAAAACTGCTACTTTCAGCCTGCATTTTTGTTCCTAAACTAATTAACTCGAGATGTAGTTTGTGTGTCTTATTAGGAAAAGATACCTTGTAAAAAGTTGTCCCATTTCCTAGGAGGTCTTGTTAAGAGGTTATATGCATATTTATAAATCACATACTTTGAAAACATACTATAAAAGCTGGTGTACGTACACAGCTACTCAGAATAATCATTATTCCTGGTATACCTGGACATTTTTGGTATTGTGAGCTCCAGGGCACAAAATCCAATGGAATTGGCAGAGAGTATGGTACTACATGCTAGTAACAGTCACATGATTTTTCAGGGTCATCTCTCAGGACTGTCACAAAACAGGTTATGTTAAAGAGGCAAGCTGAGCATCAGCTTTGAAATTCCTAGTGGATGAACTTGTGGCCTTCTTGTACTGTATACACAGCATTTTTAAGCATTGGAAAGAGAATAGATGAGAAGGGGGTCCAAGTGAATGCTTAAACTTCATCTAGTAAATAGCTGGATACTATTCAGTGAAAAGGAAAGCTTGTAAGAAGGAGGGCCCCTCCTCCAAAATTTTACATATCTCTGAGTTTGTTGACTTCATTACAATACTTCTAGTTATCTATTATATTATTATTATTATTATTATTATTATTATTATTATTATTATTATTATATCAGGCAAGGACTGGGGCAAAGGGCCTGAGCTCCAGCATGAGCTAGGAGAGATCCGTATGGGGTTCCCTTCTCACCCAGCTCTTCTCCCAGCAGCCTGATCCCAGGTCACAGATGCACTGAGTTGGCTCTGGCCTTGAAGGCAGGTAGCCAAGCCCCTGGGCATGGGGTGCATGGTGGGTCCTGACACTGAGGTTGGCTTTTCCTAAGGATTTCTGCCAGCTGTAGTGCCGTAAACCTCATTTTCTCATAGCTCTGCTTGTTCTATGACTTGTTTGTATGCCAAAAGTAAACATTAAAAAAAAAAGGTCTTGTTCCAGTAGAATATGTTTCTAAGGTAGTGTTTATACACATAAACACAAGAGATTAATTTTCTGTAGACTAGCATCATGTTAGATTTCACTGTAAAATTCTATGGAGAGTGTGAACTCTTGCTCGTGGTAAGATGGTCATGCTCTTTGGGAACTCATTTCCCTTTGCAGGCATCACTGAATGTGTTGGATTTCAAACTGCTGTTAAAACTGCATGTTAATTATGAGTACTCTGTGACTATGCTGCAGTTAAAACGAGATGGAGATGTGTATTTAAAGTGGGGAACAACCCCCCGAATATTGCACTCCCAACCTTGCATGCAGCTCCCAGGGCCAGGTCTGCCTGGGATTCCACCTGGGCACAATATTCCACACAGGTGTCTCTTTTACAACAAAACCATACCTTTTCCCTCCCCAAACCTAGGCACTTACTCTTTCATTTCATAATGACCATTCTAGTAACCTAAGAGTAAATCCATTGCTTTCTGAATACCTTTTTTTTGAAAAGTACAGTCTAGACTTTCTTAAATACGTCTAACAAAAGGATCCAAGGGCTTCTGGAGACTGAAAAGCTCACTTTTAGACTTCAGTGAAAACTGAATCATAGCCCACTTCTTAAACAATGCATTAATATTTAATTGCTTTCCTATTATAGCAAGCATAATTCTTTCAAACTACGCCACAATGAGAACTGGTGGAAATTTTTAGGAATTAATAAATTTGATTAAGGTATTTGTCATCAAATGGGTTCTATTCATAATGCAGGACTTCATTTAGGTTCATTATATATGTCAGTCACTGCTTATGAAGGAAACCTTGAAAATGTGAATTAGATGAAGCAGATGCAGTGCGGGTGTTGTATGTCTGCATACAATCTTCTGCAAAACATTATTAACTATTTCCCTCCGGAAAATGGTATAAAAATGCATAGAGTAGCTGTATTTCAATGCCACATTCACTGTCAATGTCGCTGAATCAGTGACAATTAACATGATAATATGTTTTGGTACCTCACAATCTTGATGCATACTGAATTACATGACAAAGTTATCATTTACAAAACTATAAATTGAATTTCATGTAATATTGTGAAATGTGATTGCAGTAAGAAAAATACTCATGTTTACAAATAAGCATATTTTAAGTGTTCCAACAGAGTGGGACATCTATAAATTTGTCATACAAATGACATTGGTCATTATCCAAACTTCTGAGGATTTAGATGACTAAAATAGAGATGGTATGAATCATTACTCATTAATGTGTGTAAAGTGATTTGAGATCCTAACACAGAATAGTGTTGCTAAACTCCAAATATATTCATATTTCATAGTTTTTAATCAATGTTTCACAAAATTAGGCCAACTTAACTTTATTCAGTTGAATTATAAAAATATAAATGGAATTATCCATTATAATTTGTACAGAGTCATAAAGAGGTGTGAAAAGTTTAATTACAAAGAGGGAAGAAGAGAGGAAAATTATCAAAATCTGAGTAATCACCTCAAATGTAGACCAAAAATGTTATAGGTGGAATTGGAATAACATGCCATAAAGACTGTCTCTGATTTTTTTTTCTCCTATGGGAATGGGCAGAATCCCTCCCCTTCAGCATGATTTAGCATAGAATTTATTTGGACTCTTCTATAGCTCCTCTGCTCCCAGTGGAATCCTTTATTATTTCAACTCAATCTTCTTCATGATTTGGGTCTTTCACTTTGTTTTATTGCTTTGAGGAGGACAGTGAATATTACCTGCTATTGGGTAGGGGGCTATACATGTTCACTGGGGTTCCCCAGAACAGCTGTGTCCATCTGATGAGGAGAAGCATGAAACTGGGATAAAAAGTTATGTGACAAAATCTTCCACATACAGAGCACAGCAAAGTTCAGCTCCCTAAGTCCTGCTTAACATACGGCCTTGGTATCGTGGGAGAACAGATTGACACGGCTCTGAGCTGCGCTTCTAGGAAATCTGGAAACCATCACATTCATTACAGTTGGTTAGCCTGTTTTTGTGAGCCTTGATTTCCATCTAAAAGGTCTCTGATGTGCAAATTAAGGTACCAGGAAAAAGGAACCAAAATTTGCCTTTGTCTTCTGCGAACTTCAGGGAGGAAAACTGATGGCTTCAGGCGGGGATCTAGGTCATTCCATGAAAAACTGGGAAGATGCTGTCTTCTGCTCCAAGCCTCTATGCTCAGGCCAGATCAGCCATTCGTGGCTCAAACCCTGAGCCCCATATATCCCAGTTTGTCAGCAGAGCTCACAGCAACATCGGTGTCCCGGGCAGGCAAATCTCAGAAATGTGTTTCAAGCATTTAGGATGTTTAAAACACTCTTGAAACTAAACTTCTATTATGACAGCTACTACAAAACATGCACGTTCCTTTAAACTGTAAACCAGAATACGTCCAGCTAGAAAGTACTGCTGCTTTTAACTGCAGGTGAATACTGTTTTAGCTGAAGGAAGTAAAAGGATATAGGATGTTATCTGCTTTGGTCTATGTAGGCATTTAAAGAGGATAAGCAGCAAATAAAATAAAATAAAATAAAATAAAATAAAATAAAGACAGGGAACATTCATTTCTCTACTTTTTCTTTTTTTAGCTGTATTTAAAGTGTCAACAGTTCAGATGTCAGTAAATCTGACTGCAAAGTAACAAATGCGGGCAGGCAAATTAGGTTTTTGATGAATGCCACTCAGTGCTAAGGATTAGGTCAAAGGTCTGATCTAGCTAAACTGCAACCGTTGCACATGCTGTAAGGCAGTATTGCAATGGCAATGTATTTACATCCTGGTTTAATGCATCTACAATTATAAATATAAGGCATATCTTTTATTTATGAAAGGCTAAAGAGGGAATGAGAAATCATGGGATTACTGCTATCTAGGCCCTGATTCTGCCTTTGAGATGTTGCTACTTGGGGTAGATGGGGCCCAGATATGTTTTCTGAGGTGTATACGGCAACCTGCTGATTGCTGTCTCACCAGCATAAACTCTAAACGTCTCCAGCTGTTCTTAATCTGGACCCTTAACCTTTTAAAAAACACGGAGGCTTTCCATTCCTCAGAGCCGAACTTTGCTAACAGTATCTAGATTGTTTGCAAACCAAACTTCAAATGTAAAAATGACTAATAAAATTATATTCCATAATAACCAGTCTGGAAAACTATCATTTAAATACATATTCAGTTTTTATGACCCATTTCTACTAGAAATCCCAAACATGTTTCACTTAAACTACCATCTCAGATGCTCATATACTGAATGATAGGCATGATACCCAGAGAGATACACCAATAAACATGCAGACTATAAATCTGTCTGAAATTAGTGATTTGTGTATGTGCAAGGAGGGAAAAGAGCAGGGAAATTATGTTTTCTAATCTGTTCATTTCCTGACTCCTAATGTCCCATAACTTCACAGCTGTGACTATATATCTTTTTTTCTGTGGTTTGTATTATTATGTGCTAAATGCATCAGTCTCTGCCCTTCCCCGGGACCTGCAGCTTTAGGAACTCGGACCCTGACAATGGGCTTTTAATCTGCACCTGATTTCATGCAGCCTCGAGATGTGGGCCTAACTGTGGCGGCCCTTCACACTCCGGGGAGTGCTTGCGATGCAACGGACCAAGATCCCAGGATCTGCATCCCTCTCCCCAGGATGCTGGGTGCCAAAGGCAACAACTTCCCCCAAAGTGCAGGCTGCAGCCCTAGCTCCGGCATCCCAGTTTGGGCTCTACATTAAAGACCACTGCAGACCTCCTCACCAAAAAAAAAAAAAAAAAAAAAAAAAAAAAAGTAATGGAAATTCCCAAACTTTCTGAGATTTCTGAGATTTCTTACGGCCCTGCAATCGCCCCCAGTCCCTGACAGGGGCAGCTCCGCCGCGCGGGGGGCACCGTGGCTGCCGCGGGGTCGGGGCCGGAGCCGGAGCGCGACCGGCCGCTTTCCAAGTGTCCCCGCGCCGGCGGGCGCCTCCTGCTCCTGCTCCCTTTCCCTTCCCGCTCCCGTCGGGCTTCGTGTTTGCCTCGGCTTTGGGCTGGCTCCTGGGCTTTCCACAGCCCGGTGGGGGGGAAACTCCCATCACTTGCTTTTTCCGTGCAAAACGCGGGGGCCCCTCGAGCGGCGTTCGGGAGGACAACGCTTTCCTTCTCCTCCTTCCCCTTTCTCCCTCTGCCCCGCTCCCCAGCAGCCTCCCGCGGGTCCCGTCTCTCGCGCTCCGCGGCGGGACGCGCGCGCTCTCCCCGCCCTCCCCCCTTGCCCGTTCCCGTGGCCCTGTCGCGCGCGGGGCGCACGGCGGGGACCCCCGCGGCCGCTCGCGCGCTCACGTCGCGCGCCCGGGACGGCCTAGAAACGCGGCGGCGGCGCCCCGGCGGCCCACCCCCCCGC
>JAVCKT010032078.1:0-17890 GCA_032273925.1 Rhynchotus rufescens | reverse complement strand
GCAGCCCCGGCGCCCGGCGGCGGCGGCGGCAGCAGCAGGAGGCGGCGGCGGCGGCGGCGGTCGCGCTCCGTGGCGGCCGCCGACATGTCGGGCTGCGGCAGCAAGAGCCACCGCCGCACCTCGCTGCCCTGCATTCCCCGCGAGCAGGTAGGCAGCCCGGCGCGGCGCGGCGCGAGCGCGGTCTCCGACGGCGAAACTTCGCCGTCCCGGCCAGGAGGAGGAGGAGGAGGGAAGGACGGGACGGGACGGGACGGGACGGGACGGGACGCCCCGTCGGGCCGCGCCGCTGCTCTTGCCGCCGGAGCGCCGCGGTTCCCGGGCGCGCTGCGAGCCGGCCGGGAGCACAAGGTGCCCGGCGGGACGAAGCCAGCCCCGAGCTCCCTTCCTTCTCTCCCTTCCTTCCCCTTCCCTCCCTTCCCGTTTTTTCCTCTTCTATTCTCGTAGCCATCCCGAGATTCGCTTTTCTGAAGCCTGGCGGAAAGCCACCACGGAGGTTGCTTCGGAGCGCGCCTCCGAGGCTCCGCATTCCCGAGCATCACCGGGGAGCTGTGCGTTTCACGGGGGGCTTTTAACCGTAGCTCCTCGGAGAGGTGACTGGAGCCTGTTAAACTCCCTCCAGTCCCTCCAGGTGTGAGTTTGCAGAGGGAATCCTGGCAGCCCGGTGGGAAAAGCGTCTTATCGGGCTGCCCGCAACACAACCAGACTCATCTTTGCCCTTTGCCTCCACGGGGCCGCTTCCGTGGGTGCAGTCAGCAGCCCTTGCTGCTCGCGTGGGAGTTGGTACTCGGTGTCATCACAAGACATCGCAACTTTGCATCCCGTGAGAGGCCGCGGTCGGGATGGATGAGGGAAAAGTTGCGTTGCCACCCGCCGTGCCACCCTTCCCCGTGCACACCTGGCAGGAAAGGAGCAGACCCCACTGCCCCACATGCCGAGCCCCTTCGCGTGGTGCCTCCAGTACTCCCTGGGCGTCCCAGGTGGGAGGCTGCCCCCCAGAAGAATTACTCGGTGGGCAGCCCATAACGGAGCGCGTCGCAAGTCAGCGCGGCGCCCGCTTCGTGGCGGGCAGGGAAACCTGGGGGATTACGTTTCCCTTTCCAATTAGCATTAAAAATGCCTCTGTGAGCTGTGGTCGGCTGGAGCGTCTTGCAGGATAGCCAAGGATTTCCTTCAGGTCCCTTCTGGATAGGCAGCGTAGTATTTTCTAAGTCATGGCATCTCACCATATGGTGTGGGTGGCTAGTTTGTTTCTGGAAATGGTTTGATTACATCCCTTGGTGGTTGGTTATGACATCTTCTAGGAGAGGGCCTGACAACCTTATATACTAGAGGCTTACTTTACAACAGATGCACTTATTTATTTAACATTTTTGTTTAGATAAAATAAATATTTACCTCAGCGTCCGGGCAAATACAGTGTGAAAAAATAGAAAGCTGACTCAGTTCTAACTTTATTATGGACTGAGAGAGAAGGGTGTAAGAATAATTTGTAAACACAATATGCAAGGCAAGAAATTAAGACTGTTTACACTCGCTTGATGACGCTAGACATTTCTGGTGGTTTCTTGCAGTAATCATTTGTCGCATGTTAAACTTTTCCTTTTTCACTTTCTCTGCCACTTCAAATACAAGCAATTCTTGAGTTAATTTTTGAGTGTTTAAATGTAATTGTTGGGAGACAGTGCTCCCCGGTTTGCTCACCTTCTCTTTCCTTATTAAGGCCGCTCAAATAGTGTCTATATACTGGGATACTAATATTAATCTGGTTGGATATTGCCTTTCCTCCCCCTTTCCCTACACCCCCCCCCCCCCAATGTTTTATTTCAGGGACAGTGGTTCAGTTTGCCCTGAGCTGTTCCCACTCCCAAGCTGTAGCTCTGGATTAGACTGAGCTGGCGACCGTTCAGCTTAACGACTGCAGGATTTTGGCAAATTTCTCCTTCCTTTGTTCTCATTTAATATTAATCAATAGCCAGATCTGCTATTGCTTGCGTCACTGCGTGATTAGGAATGGGTGAGGGCGTTCTCGCTCGGGGAGGTTTTTGTTGTCCTGCTTTTTAGCAGCTCGTGGCCGCGTGCACGTGAACCTCCCTGCCTCCCCTCGCTGCGAGCTGTCCTTTCGAATCAGTGTTGGCAGCAAAGGAGAGAAGAAAACCTGAAACAAAGCCCCGCGAGGACCTTGGAGAAAGGCTAGGGAAGCGGGGGGGACTCTCTTACCTGGCAGCGAACACTGTGTGTGTTTATAGCAAAAAATCACCTCCCTGTAGACTTAAAGAAACCATAGGTAAATGTTTCTCTTCTGGACAGTCTTTAAATATAACATGTTAAATATAGAGAAGAGGACTTTATAAACAAAACCAGTCCTTCTCTCACCCCGTATTTTTAAAAAAACACACCCGGAATGTTTCTGGTCCAAAAGATAGCTTTTTAGTGCGTCTAAGAGCTGCCAACACTTTTCATCGGGAGACAGATCTACTTTTGAAGTGTATACTCTCTATTAATGAATAACATTAAAAGAAGTTCTTAAAGATGTTTCCTATGACCTCTCATGTAGCCTTCCTATTTCTGAAAAAATCGGCAATAAAGCTTTTTTTTTTTTTTTTCCCATAGCGTGTTTTCCTTCTTATCTGTTTATATTAATATGAGATTTTATAAAAGTTGGAATTTGTATTCTTTTTTTAAATCAAGCATAGTTGTAATCTGTCCTTTAATTTGTTCTTTTTTTCCTTTTCCTTCTGGCTGAAATACAAAATTGTGAAATTGAATGTATTTGGCCTTGTAATCTAATAGACTTGCAGATTTATCAGGAATTGCAAGGCAATGTCTTCAGCAGAGCTATTAGCATATTTAAAATTAAAGAATACTTCTGTTTTACACTACCGGTGGGAATAGCTGAAAATGCGCCTATCACTAAATAATTCCTTTTGTAGAAATGTCTCCTATTGGTTTGGTAATCAGTCCCAAAAAGAATTCCCAGAGAAAATCTATCTTTATTAGAAATAATGCATAACTATATAAGATAAAAAGTTATTTTTTCCGCTAAAACTGCTCTTTATTAGTCTTTACCTTAATTCTACTGTTGGAGGAGGGTGTGATATTTGTGTTTGTTTTATTTCCCTCTCCGTCTGTCCCAACTTGAGCGAATTGTTTGGCTTTAAGGCCGGGAGCGTGGCATGTGCGCAGCCCTCGCCGCGAGACAGGAGCTTTGCGGCGGCTGCTCCTGCCCGGAGCCGCGCTGCCTCCCTGCCACCTCCCCCGTGCCGGCCGGGGATGCTGCTCCTCCAGGGCTCGCCCGCCTCTGAAACCGGCTGCCCAGGGAAATTGTGAATGGATGGATGGATGAGAGAGGCTGTGAAAAAATGGGTGGTTTTTTTTTTTTTTTTTTTTTTTTTTTTCTCTCTCTTCCCTGTGCAGATACACCAGGGGGACAGCTTTTGATGTTTCCCCTTCAAATCTTTTCCAACCGTTTTCCCTACCTCCTAAAAGTGAGGACAGGAGGTTTTGGGGGGGAAAGCAGGAGGTGTTTTCTGCGTCTCCACGTTTCCCGTTGAGTTGCCATGTGTAACTCACATTGGTGTAACTACAGATAACAATACAAGGATTCAAACGGACAGCGTGGCCTTCCCATTTCAATTACTGCATGGAGAGTGGGCATAATCCATGCAGAAGGACCTCTGATTTTTGGTCCTAAACCTTGCCTCTTCTTTGCTTTTTTTTTCCCTTAGTCCTGGTCAGAAGACTGACCCAGGTACAGCATCCTTGTGGGAAGTGCTTCCTAGCTCCAGAAACAGCCTTCTTTATGTGGTGGGTGACCCAACCATGCCTGGGGAGAAGGCATCGGTGAGGAGTTGAGTGTTGCCAAGCTGAAATGCTGTCGTTTCCAGCCGCTGCATGGGTAGCTGCTGCCCACTATCCTCTGCCTTCTGCGGCAGGGAGATTTCCTACCAATTTCTTCTTTTCTGTCCCTTTGCCTGTGTCTGGGCATATGGAGAAGAGGAAAGCCAGCCACCCCTGTGAGGAGGCACCTCACTGAGTCCGTCTCAGTTTGGCTTGAAATGAGGTCCGTTTCATTGGCTTGAGGCTCAGCGGCTCTTTTCTGCTGGCATCTCTTTCCTCCTTTTCAAAAGTCATTTTAGATTAGATAGATTAGAAAAATAAATGTTGCAGTTGTCTTTCTAAGGGAAAATTAGGACTGTTCTTCTGTTCTTCTTCTTGTTTGATAGCAAGAGGCTTGCAACTGCCAGGAATACATTGGGTTTTGTGTGTGTTCTGGCTATCCAGCACGCTGTATTTAAAAGGAAGGATGAATGTACCTTTATCCTATAACTGATTCTTAATGTTATATATCCTACCCTATGCTCAGAAAATGGGAGAGGTCTGAGTGTAACACGGACCGATTTTAAATTTTAGAGAGGAGGAGGAGATAGATGGCATTAACGTTAAGGTAAATAAATTTAGATGTTGAACTACTTCGTGTGTAGTCTTCTGTTAGACATGTGGTGTTGTACCATATGCCTAATTATGCTAATAGGGATTATTGAACTGTAATTACTCTGAGAAGATTTGCTGGCTGAATTACCATTCCAGTTACTAGAAACCCAGCAGTACTGAGAAGTTATGTCATCTGGTGACTTGCTGAAACACAAATGTGTAAAATACTTCAGTAAGGCTCCAGAAAAATTACACAGGGATTCCAGACATTATATATATTTCTGCATGGCTTCGTTTACACAGACTGAGTCTACCAAGTTCCTTTTTCTCCTTCGTTCTCACAAAAATTTAGATCCTCACAAGGAAACTGTCATGACTGGTGTAGAGTCTATTTTTGTCAATCTGTTAAATCAAGAAATGAATATTACGGCGTATAGGCAAAAAGAGCAAAATACAGTAGTGACTTTCTGTTCTTTCTGCTCAGGGTATGAAGTGTGAAAATGCAAAGCCGTGGAACTGAAAGAAATCCTGTGTATGCTGGGTTGTCATGTTAATTAAATAAACAGCCAGAACAGTGACCCTGTGTGTGAAATGTGTTTTGAGAAGCTTGTTGGGGGGTGGAGGGGAAAAACAGTGACACATGATGTTTTGGACGTTAACGCTGACATTTGTGTGAATTTTTCCTGATCTAGTGTGCCTGTGCTTGAATTCCGAGGCTTTTCTTTTTTTTTTTTTTTTTTGTTTTTTGCGTGAGGGACTGAGGTATAGCTATGCTTTGGAAGCTGGTGGAATATCGCTTGGACTTTTATCTTTTTCTTTTTTTTTTTTTTTCTTTTAAAATCAAGACAACAAATTCTGCCCTCGGCCTGGAAAGGCTGCGGAGTTCTGATGCCTGCTGACGGCAGCGCTCGAAACGGGCGCAAGTAGCCTGCGCCTTAAGTGGTTAAGGAATAATAGGAACACTGCTGAAATTAAAGCTTTGAGCTTAGCTGCGAAGAATTACTTTGCTAAGCTAATTGGAGATACGTAGTGCTTGATATTCAGATATTCAGATCCGAAAGCAGAAATTGTGGGTTTTTTTGTGTTTTTTTTTTTTTTCCTCTCTGTTTGGATTTGAGAAAGTTTATCGATAGGTGACTAAACCCTTTCCTCGAAGTCTGTTCTGTGTTGAGCGTCATTCAGAAAGAAAGAAATGCCTCCAGTTTGCACTGTGTAGTTTTGGCGGGGGGGGGAGGCAGTTCTTATTTGTTTTGTTTCTTTAATCAGCATTCCAATACAGTGGTAGATAAGGAGCTCTTCGGATCAGTGTAACAATTTGGGAAACAGAGAGGAAAAAGAAAGGGCTGGAAGGGAGAGGGTTGTAGGTTTCAGTTTACGTTGATTTAAGTGTGAGTTTACATTAATTTGGGGGGAATTTCCATGTTTCCCCGACTGAGCTGCCCCTGGCAATTTAGACGAGATTGCGAGAGGGAGAATCGCGATCGCCCTTAGCCAAGCTCGCACCTTGCCGCTTGAGCCCTTCCTCGCCCTTCCTCCTCCTCCTCCTCCTCGGAGGACACGGGTGTCCCAAGTGGGGACAACCCGACTGGTGCTTGCAGGGCTGGACCCCTAGAGGGCACGAGAGACCCTGCTCTGCCGCCGCTCTCGCCTCCCGGCGAGCGTGCCAGGCCACTTCATAAAAACATAATAAACAAAATCTGTCCGTGGTACTTAACTGTTTCTTTCTTTTTTTTTTCTTTCTTTTTAAATATATATTTTCCTAAATATCAATAAAAATGCTGTAAAGTAAACCTTGCTTCTCTAGACAGGCAGAGCTCTTTGGATGTGCTGACCAAATAATGCTTGGAAGAAGAGCAGTGATGCTTTTTTGGTCCTTGAAAAGCCACTGCAAGCCATGACAGTAATAGGTAGGTGTGGTAAAGAGGAGAAATTGCCCCCAGGTCAGTCAAGAATCTAGAGGAAAAAGAAAAAAAAGACTAAGCTGGTCTTGCTGACTAAAGGTAAAATATGGAGTGGGGGAAAGATGCTCATAGTAGGACTCGGTCTCTTCCGAAATGCCATCACGGATTTTTGAAGGTGATGGGGAAAACACTGTGTCAGTTGGGTTGGCTCAGTTACCATGGATGTGCACATGACCTACAATGGTGCGACTAGATCCTGCTTTGGAGGTTGAGTTTTGGTTAGCCAAAATGCATGGTTGGGTCCACAGGGAGAGGAGGATGACACAATCGGAGGCTAAGCCTAAGGAGAGTCTGGGAAGATGAGCAAGAGCAGATCTGGCTGAGGATTATGGAACGGTATATTCCTGATACAGGAAGAATAATAGTGGTTTTGGCAAAGAAATCTTTAATTTTGAGCTGCTAAGAAGATGTCCGAGTGTGGAATGCACACTGAGTGTGCAGTGTTTTGCAACAGGGGGTGAATGAAGTTATTTCTAAAAGCATTAGACTTTTGAGACATTTGTGTTTATTATTTAATAAAGCCTACTGTTTTCTTATACCAAGCAGGTGGAAAATTGGAAAACTTGACTTCATTTTTCAATCTGGTGCTAGTTAAGAAGAAAATCCCCCGCTTGACAGTTGCTCTGTTCATGTTTGCTTCAGTTTTCCTTGAGGCTTCCCTACCACTGCATGCCCACCCTGCAACTCACTGCGGCTGGGCTTCCAATTTTTGCCGCACTTCAGTACTGAAAAGCATTAAGGAGAAGATATTTATCGTCATCAGTATTGCTAAAGGTCTTTTTATTTATTTTCCCCCCCTCCACACTTCTGTCTCTCAAATTCTTAGCCTCTGCAAGGTGGAAAAAAAAGAAGAAACTTCCATTGGTCTGAAATAGTTCTGACCATAGCTGAGGCCTCCTTGCCTAATGCCCCAAGCCCCTCAGGGAAATGCTTAGGATTAAAATGACTCGCCTGCATACCCTTTTTTTTTTGTTGACTACCTGCGTTAAACTTTGTTCTTAAAATACATGCTTTGATTATGATTTTTAAAATAAATATATTTTGTTATATCTGTTACATCTAAGCGTTGATTCTTGATGCAAGTGTATACTCCAATTTTACCTTATACTGTGAATGTGAGGTCTTTGTAATTGCAAGATGTCCTGAAAGATCTTTTTAAATGTGTCTTGAGATTTCACCTGGGTCTGCAAGTGCATTTGCTGCAGGAGTATTTGTGCTGAGATGTTGCTGGGGATCTTATCCTGTGAGGCAATGAACACCTTTAAATATTTCATGGTGGCCATTCAGGAACAAAATTTAGTTTATGCAAACCAGTGTTTGTCAAAAAATGCTAATTCCTCATTTTCTTTTTGTAGTAGTTGCTGATTTTCTCCTCCCTGCCTCTGCTGACTTGCACGGAGATGGAGGCTGCCCAGTGTCTCCCAGGATAGCAGGATCTTTCCAGTTGCATCATCAGTGCAGGAGAAGGGTGTGTTCCCATGCACAAATCTGCAGATAGCTTGTCTAAACAGCTAGCTGAGTTATTTTAGTTATTTTAGCAGCTGTAACTCAGAAATAGTGTTGGCTACATTTCTTGTGTAGTTACCTGAGACCTTGTATCCTATCTTTGTACGTGTGTTTGTGTATTCATTTAGAAATTTGGAGGTTATGTTTTGGGGGTTTTGGTGGTTTTCAGCTTTGGTTGGTTGGTTTTTGTTTTCTCCTGGTGTCTCCTAGCAGCAATTGCAAAGGTACTTTGGAGGGGTGGAATTCTTAGTTTGAAACTGAGAGTGTGATCTCGGCTGTCTCTATTATGCGTGACTCTAGATAGTGAGTATTATTTTCTGAGGCTTATGTAGGCTCTTGTTTGTCAGGTCAGCTCCTGTAACCACTGCTTGACTTTGGATTTTTTTTTTTTTTTTTTTTTTAATGAATTTTATTTTGGTCAACAAATCCATGCCTATGTCTTCAAAGCATGTCCATTCCAGTATGAAAACTATAACTCAGTGCTATAATTTGGTTTTGAAGACAAAGAGTGCTTTGCACAATATCTCTGCTAATTTTAGGTGTAAGACAGAGCTCAGAAATGTTTGGATATAAGGAGCAGACCAGTTCCTGTCCCAGCTTGAACCACACTTGAATTTGTTCTCGTGGGCATAAAATGCAAGCTACACCAGTGCAAATCGGGAGAGCTTTGGGGGCTTTTCCAGCATAGATTTTTGCATAGTTAGGATATGACTGAAGTTTTGCAGACAAAGAAGATGAGCTTCAGCCATTTTGATTAAGACTTGTTGGTATTTATTATTAAGACACTTCTGAAAACTGGTTGCAGAAATACTTCTGAGGTAAATCTTGTCATCTCAAATTCCCTGCATTTCTGGTGGTTTTAAGTTCTGTGTGAGATGAAATATTGCAATGTAATTCATATGCTACTTTTTTTTCTAAGACAAGCTTAATTCATAGGTAAGCACCATTCTTAAATACTGTCCTACAGGTCTATTGATTATATGAGAGTGTCAATACATAAGCATATTCAATTAAATGACTTAATACTATACCTCCTTTATGTCTGTGGGGAACCAAATTGTGCGGAGGACTCGAGCATGGATCTGGAAATCCAAAAGGATGGAGAAAGAGAACTGAAATTTACCCTTTCTAGTGAAAGATTTTTGCTCATAATTGCTGTGTTTAAATTTCTCCTGACCTGTGCAGGAGCAAACAGGTTAATACTGCTCCTAAGCAGGCTAGTTTGGCAGTAGGTGTTTATAATTTGATAACTCTTCTATCAGGTAGCATTGGCTGTGTACAAGCAGAGAAATTTTTTAGTGGCAAACAGAAGTATTGTCTGTGCCATGCTGATATTGAACACTGGCTTCTGTGGTGTAGAGTACAAAATATTAATTCCTATTAAACTTGTTCCTGTCAGGCGGTGTTGATACCGTGGCATGTTGTAACACTGCAGTGGGTTTGATGGATTAAGGTGCTAGCACTTCAGCATATATTCAATTTAATCAAAAAAAGATTTCTTGGAGAACTCTTGAATATTTTATTAATAAACAACAAAGATTATTTATCTCCTTCCTCTTGGATCTATCCATTTTTTCCCCATCCGTCTTTTCTACTGTATGAGTTATAA
Organism: Rhynchotus rufescens; assembly: GCA_032273925.1. Lineage (NCBI taxonomy): Eukaryota > Metazoa > Chordata > Aves > Tinamiformes > Tinamidae > Rhynchotus > Rhynchotus rufescens. The sequence continues at coordinate 8,383 of JAVCKT010032078.1, read as the reverse complement.
ATCTGGTCCTAAAATGTAGGAAGTTTATTCATGGTTGATGAATGGTATAGATATATACTTGTAAGCAGCAGTGCCTGAAAGGAAGAGAGCAAACATTTTTTTATTTCTGTATTTTAACTGTCAGATTCTTTGAGGTTAGAATTTTCTCTTGATTTTATATTATAGATGGACATGGGGATGATCTGGTACATTAGATTTCCTGAGCTGGGGCTATGATCTCACACTAGTGCAGACTTCTGTGTAAACTCAGAATTTTAAACCCTGTATCTGGAAACATTTTCTTACTTAAATCTTCAGATTTTATTGTTTTTTGGGTAACTGCTGTAAATCTGTGATCAAAAGTGATAAAATTCTTGGCCATGAGTTAGTATAGCTCCTTAATGGAAGGGAATGTGTGACTTGGAAAATATATGCTTATTTCATGTTCTGTTTTTCTCTGTATATTGTCTGTTTTCAGCTGAGTTGGAAGCATGATGGATAAAAAGAAAAAGGAAAATGAAAAAGGTCTTTGAAGTGAATTTAGTGTATTTAAAAAAATTACTTTATGTACTTATAAAACAGCCCAAATCTTTAGCTAGTGGGAACTGTGACAAGGCAACTTTCTTTATATTAATTCAGTTTACTTCAGAGAGCATGGCCTTAACATTCTCTAGTCTTTTATTTGATTAATATTTCAAGAACCAAGATAAAAGAAATGATCAGCTCATTGTATTCATAATAGCAGTTTGAAGAGATGAGAAATTTAGCAAGGAACTTGACTACCCTATTGCTTTCCTTTTTTTTTTTTTTTTTTCTGTGATCATTTAACTTAATGGATTTCCATTTAAAGCAGTAAATCAGTGTTCTTAAACATAATTATGTCATAGTGTATTTTGAATTCTTCAATTTGCAAGATCAGATGTTTTTAATGGGATTTTATGTATGTCACTTCATAGATGTATGTGTGGTGGAGTTCAAGTGCTTATTTAGTAAAACGCAAACTTAAAAGAAATATCATCATATTGATATCTGCCACTCACTTAGTGCCACTCTTCTTAGATTGCAGTGAAAGGCTAAATGCTCCTTTTGACCTAGGAATAATTGCATTATGAGTTGATGCTTGCGTCAACTCCTTATTCCTCATCATTTACACCTATAAATTCAAAACCTCTTTCCTCTCTTATTAAAGTCTTGCCAAGAAAAGGATGGTCTTTGTACATTTGATTCTATCCTCCCCATGAAAGAAATTTGGGTTAGTGTGGCGTAAGCGGGCCTCCACAGGTTAGATTTGTCTCAGCCTCTCTCAGTGATATCCAAGAAACACTTCCATTTGGCCTGATTATACAAACTTTTTTCCTCAGCTTTTCTTCTAAGTATTCGATCAAATTTCTTCAAGAGTATTTTCCTGTCACAGACCAATATAGAGGGAGTGCTGGGTAAAGAAAAAGCCCCAGAAAAGAGACTGAGAGGAATATGTCAAGAATGGAGTCTTGCTGTAGGGGAAAAAAACTGTAAGTAAAGCTGCTCATAGAGGAAAGCAAGCAGTGACAGAGACGAAACTCCCTTCTTTCATAGCAGCCGGTTAGAAATCTTGATTTCATTCATAGTTAGCATACTCCGTTCAGCTAGTGTTCCTGCCAGGCTGTTTCACATTACCTCTCTGTCTCTCATTCTGAATTTCATTTCATTCTATTTGTACCCTTCTTACATGCCGTAAACTTCTTCCATTCAACCAGATTACAGAGCTGCTGGTCTTTGTTTTGTTGTTGTTTTGATGAGGGGCAGTGAAAGGTTTTTTTTTGCCTGTTTTTGAGTCAGAAAGAGATCTGTACATGTTGAGTTTGAATCTAAGGAAATGCTAAGTCAGACTCTAAGGGACAAGAGTTACCTGGCTGCCAGGTAACCTGGCTGCTTGAATACGACAAGTCCTTGATGCCTTGGAGGAAATTTCCATACTTCAGTGACAGGTACGGCTGCAATACGTGGTGTGAGGACTAGTGAGTAAGCAGAGAACACCAAATTTCAGATAAGCACAGGCAAAAATTCTAATTGTGATATGAAATCTGTCTTAAGAATGTATATTAATTGGAGAAGCAACTTGTTTGCTTTTTATTTGTTAACACCAATAAAAAAATGCAGGTTGTTGGTTGCGCTTCTTATTTCATCTCTATCTCGCTTCTTGCAGTCTTTTCATTTTAACTTTTCACTTCTAACTTAAATGTTTTAACTTAACATTTAGTTTATGTGCATTTTAATCTTCTGCTTTCTGTGTGCGACAGTGGCCTTTCCCCTGCGTCGGCTGGCGGCTCCGTGGGACGCCTGGCGCGATAGTGTGGCTCTTGGGGCATCACAACCATTGCTGTTGGCACCCGTCCTGATGAAGGGCTGTGAAGGCTGACAGTGGTGGGGATGACTAAGTAGAGACAGATTTATGTGGAAATTTTATTAATACCCATAAAAAAGAGAATGAAGGCATACAAAATTTGGCTCCAAATAAACAACCAAAAAATGCTCTGTTCTTAGAAGCATTTGGCATGGCTCCATCGTGCCTCTTTGTGGGAATTGGCTCTTCTGTCTGGCCTAATCTTGAAGGGTTTTTTGTTGTTGTTGTTTTTTTGTTTTTTTTTTTTTTTTTGAGATTACTGAAGACTTCCACTTTTCTCAAACTTTCTCACAGTAGAGTAAAACTGATTTTCACTCTGGTAATGCCCAAATCAGATTATTATTTCAAACACAATATGAAGCATGTGTTTTGTGTCGCCTCTCAGCGAAGATTTAACCTGGCTGTGAGATATTTCACTGCCACCACATGTCCCTAGATGTTATATTGTGCTCATCTTCAAAGCCATTTGCAAGGAAAAGGAGTAATTTTTCAACTGTAGTGTATGGAAATAAATTGCTATTTTGGAGATGGGGAAGATGTAATAGAAATAATTACCTGTGCAACTGCAATTCTGTGCTGCAGTAAGGATTTTACATAATTGTTTTTGCTAAAACATGTAATGTATGCGGGTAAAAATCTTTTATAAATGAAGAGTAGCTGTGATGGTAGCACTTGCTGGGCTCTTTAAATCTATTAACTCACAGTAGGATTTTGTGACTGTTGTCACCACTAATCCTCTACTGTTATTGTTGGGTGCAAGAATTTTTTTTTCGTTAGCCTGATAGGTTTTATGAAATTGCTTTGCCACATGCTTCCAAACAGAGGTGCAAATATAAAAAGGTGCCATCCCTTTGATGCAAACATGAAACAGCAAATTGGTGGCCTCTCTGCTAATATCATTTGGCATTTGTACCATTCTCATTTCCTTTCGAACACACTAGAGACTTCTGGCCTGACATTGATGTGTCTCATGCCTTCACCTTCTGCTGGAATTGGTGAGCAATAAGGGCATTTGGCACCTCACAAGACTGAATATGTTGATAGATTAATCCTGTGTTTTTCTTATGTAAGTCAATTGTTAAACTGAATTGAACACGATAAAGAATCAGCTTCATGTGTTCCTTCCGTCTCAGCTAACCCTCCTCTTCCAGCTATAAGATTTAGTCTGAACTAGTTCAGCTAGTCCCAAATGATGTACAGAGGTGTTTTGATAAAAATCAGATTGGTGGGCAACGTGCTGCTTAATCTCCCTTTGTTCGCTTTGGAGGCCACGCACGGTGGCCAACAACTCGCTCTGTGCTGGACGAGGACTGGAAGCCCAGTTTCCTCTGGATTCTTCTCGTGCTCCCCAGCTCCTTCCTCCCTCTTTTAGTGGCTTTGAGTCGCAGGTAGTCTCCTAATCGTTTTTCATTTTGCCTGAGCTGCAAGTTGATTTATCCAGCCTACTTGTTTGCGTCTTTAAGGCTGCCAGAGTGCTGCATGGTGTAATTAAGCTGAAGTGGCCAGGAGTTGTTAGGATTTGTGTGCAGGGCGGTTTCTTAGCAGCCAGATAAGAGACAGGAGTTTGAAGGACGTGACAGGGCACCGAAGGGCCAGATCACTCGATCATTGCTCACGTGAGTGAGCAGTGTCAGAGTTCAGAGAAAGCTCTTGCATCAGGAAGAGATGTGTCCTATGAAGTACAACATGTCCTCTGCATTGAACCCCTTCACCCAAGCCCAGTTGGTGACAACTAGCCTTTTTATTTTTTTTAAACATACTCATCAATTGCTGGTGGTTTTCTTCTTTCATTTCCCTTTTCTTTTTTTTTTTTTTTGTTTGTTTTTTTCCTTTTTTTTTTTTTTTCTTTTTGTTTTTGAAGTCACTTAAGTCTGCGCTAACTGGATTGGTTCTTAAATGGCTATAGGCTTAAATGGCTGTTAAAATCTCAGCATGCCAACTGTAAAATTGCCTAATCAGCTCCAGCAAGTAATCCTTCCCTGAGCAGATTCTTGAATGCCTTGACTGCCATTAGGAAGAGGCTGGATGCCTTCAGGCAGCTTTCTGGGGACAGTGTCCTGTTTTCGAAGCAATATCTATCTACTTTGTTAAGAACTGAGTAACTGGTTAGCATGTCCTCTAATGAGAAGTCCTTTTTTCAATTTGTGTTAAATCCTGTTAAAGAAAACAAACAACTCTTTAGCTAGTGCAACTGCTTAGCATGGAAATAGAGCAGCCATTGTGAGAAGTTTTAAGAAAAATCTCAAATTAGAAAGTTTCTCAGTTTGGTCAGCTGATTAAACTTGGTAGATCTATACAAGTCTAGTGCAGCATTAATAGATTTGTCTTCTCTTCTGAGTATGAAAAGCAGGTTGAGTTTGAGCCTGAGAACTAGCTCAGGGCTACATGTTTAGGTGGGGAGGTGACACGATGGGGAGTATAAGCTGTGATGAGAATTTTTTTTTTTTTTTTAATAATCCAGTGAAAGGAAAGTATGATGTAAAGTATTAACTTGAACTATAAATCACTACCTTCCTCCACAATCCCAAAATTCAGTCGTGGAAAACCTGGAGAATGTCATCTAGGAAGTTATGCTGACCCCATTGCTGGCCATTTAGCACCTGACTAAAACTCTTTGTAGCCAGCCTTGAGAACTGCAAAACTGAGGAGCTCTGTTCCCTCATGTCTCTGTCCTTCCTCCTCATGGGCTAGGGAAGAGGAAGAGAAAAACCCAGACAGGTGGTATTTCCCTAGCTTATGATGATCCTCTTGTTCTGGCACTTCCATTTGTGGGCTGACAGTGGTTACGGAGCTCTGTGTTGAATTCCCACTTTGGCACTTGTGGTTGCCCTCCACAAAAGGGGCTCTGCCCTGTGCTGCCCAGGGTGTCCTGGGGACCCTGGGCACCCAAGGGAGACAGCAGGGTCATGCCAGAGGTGCAGCAGTGCAAGTGCCAACTGTGCAATTCAGGAACCAGGACTATGTTGTGTATGGAGTCTGACTGCAAAATGGAAGTGTTCATATATTGATTTTCTTTTTTAATTGCTGTGTGGGTGCATGCAGATCTATTAATAGAGGGAAATAGGGAGAGAGGAGGGAGGAAATAAAGCAGCATGGCTGTGATTTGTCAAGATTGATGTGAAAACAAATATTATTCTAGTAATCAGAGGAAATTCTTTGTAAAGCTTGTACAAGAAAGGTATTTTGACCTACCTCAATGATTTCCTGCCCAACTATATCCAAAGAAAATCAGACAGACATTTTTCTCCCTCTGCAAAGGGTCATTTTTAAATAACCATTTTCCCCTCCCCAACTTGGGTTGACATTGTTTTTCTGGTTTTAGTTGTTTTTCTTTTCACTGGTTAAATGCTTCTGAACTGCTTTTTGACCTGATGTACAAAACTGCATCTAGGAAAGTTCAGCAGAGTGGGGAAGGGAAACAGAGGATTTGTTTCAGCATTTAACTGTAAAATGTAATAAAGCTGAAGGAAAGAGACACATGCTGGCATGGACTTTTGCATGTCGGGATGGCAGGATGCATAGCTGCTTTTTTGGTATGTTCTGCCAGCTTTTTTCTGATATTGCCTTCCCTGAAGAACATGAGACTGGGCAAATTTGGTGCCTTTGTGTTGTATGTTGTGCTTAGTGGTGGAGGAGATGGTGCATGTTAGAGCCTATTTTGATAAGTTGTTTCTGATTTTGACTCTGTTGCAGCTGTTTGGATAGAGCACTGTGGGTTTTTTTTTTTTTTAAATTGATTTAAACAATGAGAAAAATTAATTTTACTCTAAACATTATGCATCACAACTGTTCTGAAATCTTAAACCTCTCAGCTTGTAACACTGGTATGAGAAAAAAAATCAGGTACTATACATTGCCAGAGAAATGGGAATAAGCAACTTGATCGGAATCACATAGATGTTATGTGGTAGAACGAGGGATTGAAATATTCCCTATTAAAATATTCCCCATTCATCTTGATGTCTTCTACTAATTAAAAAAAGACATTTCACTTACAACCCCACTGGTCCTTGACTCTACCTTACATTCAGGTTTTTTCCTACTAGAAAAGATTTTCCTAACTCTCCATAATGAAGTTCATGTTTCAAGTGTGTGGCAATAATAAGTATGGGAAAGCCCTCGAAGGCTTTTTTAGGTGAAAAAGGAAAGCAAAACTGACCAAACAGGAAAACTACCCTGGAAAATACTGCAAAAGAGGATGTTCTAGTTTCTGCTACCTCCTAGAAAAGTTTCCTGTTTCTTTACCAAAGCCTTCATAGAGACTTTGAATGCCTTGTCCTAATAAGCCTTATCTCTTAATATGCATAGCAAGCCACAAACACACTATTTATCTTCAGGGAGTATGATTAATAATAGCGATGCAAATCTGGCTAATATTATCTGTGGTCTCTTGCAGTATAACTCAGTATAACCAGAATAACTCGTGTTTGAAGGAGAGACTTGGTTAAAAAGCTCTTCTCCTTGAAAAATCAGGAAAATGCAGTTTGTGATTGATATACGAGTCAGGATGACATTTGCAAGGAGAATGACCTTGAATTCCTGTGTAAACCCAAATGAGAATATACATTTTAAGAGAATGATAGATTTGGACTATCAAATGACTTTACTGCAAATCGTATTTCCATGACTTTCGTCAAATCAGTGACATTAGTCATGAAATACTATGCTAAGATGGTAAAAGGAGGGGAAAAAGAAAAACAACCAAAAAAGCCCTGTGCTGCAAGGATGTCCTACTACTGCATCCTTAGCTCTTTTCCTCCTGGATACAGCACATACTGTTGATAGCAACACAGACATTGCGTAGTTGTTGAGCTACGGGGTTTTGCTATGTGGGCAAAGCTGTAGCGAAAATACTGCAAAAGAGGTCTTTTTGGAGCATGGTGTTTACTGAGGCTCTGTGGCAGGAGGATGAGTGGAGGACTCAGTCCTTTGCCCATGTAGGAGTGAGACTGGTTGTGAACGGAAAGGAAATTATTCTTCATGCGGGAATGGGTCAAGAAATTGCAGGCTTTAATAGAGCATCCTTGCACAGCACCAGGGCTAAGCTACTTTAGTTGGGCCTCGAATTTGACAGCTCCTCTTGTCTCTTCTTCTTTGTACTATTTATGTTAGCATATCTGTCTGATTATAAATGGAATTAATATGTCATTTTTTTTGCCATCCTTTGCTTTATTAATTCATATTTGAAATATATTCTGGTTTAAGAGACTCTTTACTGGGGGTTGTATATGGATAAGATGGTGGTTAACCTGGGGGTCTTCTGGTCTCACAGGCAGTTTGTAACTCAACCCAAAAAGCATCAGTGCTTCTAAAAGAAGTCAAGAAACTCAAGCCAAAGAAGGTTTTCTTCAGACGACCTTAGTAACCCCGGCATGTTGCTCTCTCTGTACTGTAACTAGAGAAGCTGCAATTAAGGCACAGAGAAGTGTTTTATTAAGGGACGAGTATGTCCTAGAGTTAAGTGGCTTTTTGTTAGTTCACTGTTTATACAGATTTACAAATGAATGTACCTGCCTGCACAGGCTGCCATCAGGCCTAGAAAAAATGTAATCTTGTCACTTTGGTATGAAGAATTCTGCACGAAACCAGCTACAAGGTTGTGGAGATTTTGGGAGGTATTTTTTTTTACAGGAAGACCAAAAGAAGTCTGTTTCTTCTGTAACATCAAGCACTCTTGCAAAGAGCAGCCAGAATCCTAGTTCCCCACTGCTCTAGCACGCAAATATCAGTAAACTTAAGGAAATGCTCTGACAGCACTGCTATACAGTGTTAGTGAGGGGAAGCCAACATCCATCAGCACCTTGAAGGTATCGGCAGCTGAGCTCTCATGCATGCCACGTGTGTCTTCAAGAGGAAGGAGCTTACTCTCCTTCACGTGTTGCCTGCAGGCAGCATCTTTGCTGAAGCTACTGTTGCTGCGATGCTCTTCTGCTTTATCTTGCTTCTCTCCCATGGTTGATAAAATTCTCTCTCTTTTTTTTTTTTTTTTTTTTTTTTTTTTTTTTTTTTTTTTTTTAAAAA